>PVHP010007734.1:0-55630 GCA_004024765.1 Zapus hudsonius | reverse complement strand
GTGCCAACAACACTGGCAACATTATCACCAGGGACCGAACGATCAATGTGGAGTTTTCATGTGCTTATGAGCTGGATATCAAGATCTCCTTGGACTCGGTCGTGAAGCCCATGCTTAGGTAAAGGATTTCATGGGCTGTGCTCATTCTCTCTCTCTCTCTCTCTCTCTCTCTCTCTCTCTCTCTCTCTCTCTCTCTCTCAGTTAATTAGCATTAGCATAACCAAAATTGTTAGCATTTGTCTTTGAAGTATTAGGGAAAAATCTCAGTTATCTCTCCAGAACCCAAATGCTTTAGATTAGTACTGTTCAACAGACCTGTGTACAATGAGAATCATTTCTCTCATATCTAAACTATCCAATATGGTACCTTCCCGAAGCCATTGAGCATTTGCAATTTGACTCAAGGGACCAAGGAATTGAAATTTTTTATTTAATTTTATTTCATTTAAATATAAACTTTCCTATGTTAGGACCAAAGTGGACATTGTTTTGTCTTCCTTCTACTTTTTAGCTTGAAAACACAGCAAGTATTTAATAAGATTATTTTGGGTTCTCTGCCTCACGAGGGTTTCTCTTTTAGTGTCATTAACCTGACAGTCCCAACCCAAGAAGGCAGCTTCACCACCAAGATGGCACTCTACAAAAATGCCTCCTACAAGCATCCTTACCGCCAGGGGGAAGTTGTGCTGACAACTCGCGATGTGCTGTATGTGGGGGTCTTCGTGGTCGGGGCCGACTCCACACATCTGATCCTCACCCTCAACAAATGCTATGCCACTCCCTCCCGTGACAGCAACGATAAACTCCGATACTTCATCATCGAAGGAGGGTGAGTGGGTGGCCTCTTCCTTAAGGTGGTCTTGGAGCTTTTAGTACAATATTGTCCACATTCTTTTTAGAGAGAGGAATGGGAGCTAGTCTTTGTTGACACCTACATAACCAGCATATATCAGTTAATTCATCTCATTCTGGTATCCTAAGAGGCAGATGAGTCCCACGTTGCAGGTAACGTCCAGCACCTTTCCCAAAGTCACGCTGCAAGTCCAGATTCCATCCTAGATAATTCGCCACATGATGCTTCATTGCCATGGTGATCAGACAGGGGATTCTGTCCTGTCTGCTTTGACCTTCAGCTTGAGAGGAATGTGGAATTCTGTAAACAAAAATGCAACAAGAGTAGCTTGAGGTTAATGACTATGACATCTAATGAGATGAAGAGGGAGCTGGGAAGGTAGCTTAGAGGCAGAGTGCTGCTGAGCATGTGCAAAGGCCATAGGTTCAATTCCCAGTGCTATCAGAAAACAGCAATAATAATAACTTTAAAATACTGGAAAATAGTTCTCTTCCTTATCTGAAAAGATCCATTCTATGACCCCCATGGCTGCCTGCAACCACAGAGTGTTCTGAGCCCTATGTAGACTATGTTTTTTCCTTATGCATAGATGAATATTCATGATAAATTTTAATTTATACAGTAAGCACAGTGGAAGATGAACAGTGATCACTAATAATTAAATTGAACTATTGTAACAAAATATTGTACAATGCACTCTGTCAGAACATTTTAATGAACCACATTCACCCTAATCTTCTTGTGAGGATGAGGGAGATATGGCATTGCCAGGATGGGGTTGAAGTGAGGTGAGTGATTAGGATGGATCCATCTACTCCATAAGACTGAGCTGGCTGCAGTGATCAGTGGGCAAGCAGCATACACAGTGTGGACACCGTGGACAAAGCACGATTCATACCCAGCTGGACGGGCCAAGGCAGGACTGGATTCTATCACATGCCTCAGAATGACATGCAATTTCAACTTATGAATTATTTCCAAATATTTTTCATTTAATATCTTTGTACTAGTATTGACTGTGAGTAACTGAAACTATAGAAAGAGGAGCTATACAGTAGAGGGGTTGCTGTAATATGTGAAGTCCAGTAAGTTTTTTTTAACTTATTGCTAAATGCCTACCACCTCATATTTTTCTGAAACATAATAGTTACATAACAAAATTTGTTGAGTGAACAAGTGAATGAATGATTGAGAAGACTATGGGCCAAACAATAATAAGAATGAGCAGCTTTATTTTTTTCAAAAAAACAATGGTTATGTCAGGCAATTGTCACATAGGATAATAGATCTCACAATAATTAATTCTGTCATTGTACACGTAATTTATATGCAATGAAATTTACTTGCTGAAAGTGTCAAATTCAATTTTTTTTTACTAAATCTGAAGAGGAGTATAAGCATCAGCACAATCTTATTTTAGATCAGTTTTATCACTCCACTACAATAATTCTCAAGGCAATCACTGTATTAAGTGGATTTCTTTCTGTTGTTACCAGGAGAGGCCAATTTAAATTAGCTTATACAAGAAACCAAGACATTTAATGGTTATGAAACCAAGTTACAGGTATGGATAAGCCTTCAAAGATGACTGAATCCAGGACCTGCCATGAGCCTGTCTTGTTCTGTCTCTGTCCCTGTCTTTCTCTCATTGAGATGGCCAGTTACTGGCAACCTGGGCCTCACATCACCACTGCCAAGGAAGCACTTCTAATTCCCACTGAGAATTCCAGGGAAGGCATATGACTCGCTCATCTTGGATCACTGCTGATCCCTTGTTGGGAGAATGCATCATTGGGCTCCCCTGGTCTTGGTCATCATCCACCATGTAGCTGGCAGGAACTGCTCTAGATACTGTTACTAGCTTTGTGGTTGGAGGAAAACAAATGATGCCCCCCAAGAAAAGAGGGGTGAGGCTCTGGGAAAATGTGGACATTCATTATTTTGCAAATGATTCAACCTTAGAGAAGCTAGGAAGAATTCACCCTAGACTACCAACTCAAGAAGGAATCTATGTAGGTGTCAGAACACACAGTACCCAGTGTGTGCTACAGGGCACATTGTCCAGGCAATTTTCAGTAAAGGCTGCACCAAGACAGGTGTCACTATTAAGTGGTGTTCAGCCTTCTCAGAGGCAAAGATGGGACTTGGTGACTACTAGGTATCTCTCAGTCCTGATGCTGGTTAACATCACCATTTTCCTTTCTCCGTGTTTCTTCCCCTATTCCTCTCCCAGTGTAAACAAGCTAAGATCCCAGTCACTCTGCAGTGGCAAACTCAGAGTACAGAGATTGTGTCTCCTTTGAAGGACGAGGTAGTATTTAGCATTTTAAAAATAGCATTAAATGGACTTGACCCAGAGAGGGAGTGCGAGCCAGCAAGCATGTTCATAAATCTTAGCTTACCCCTGGGTCTGCCTAAATAAAGACCTTCAAATTAAACTGTTGTTAGGTGGGAAATTATTTCATGATCAGAGAGAATTGAAATCCATCAGTCCTTCTAACCTTCCTGGTAGGGATTTGGTTATTGCTTCCCCCCTCCCCTCAACATATGGGGAAACACACTCGATGCTTAATGAATGAACAGCAAAGTGTGTGCACCTGAGACTAGGAAGGGTCAGATGTTCCTCTCCAGCTGTAGGGAGGACAGTAGCCCAGTGTCCCCAGATAGATGCTCATCTGGAGACACTGGGGACACTGTTCACTTCTCTTTTCTCTTCAGGTGTGTGGACAAGTGAAAGGATAGGTATTGTCCATGGGCACAAGATTCTAGTGCTTGGTTTAATTGTGCACTCTAAGAGAGGTGCCAGACAGCTTTCTGAGCACCCCTCCACCTTGTTGCTCTGCTGTGGGTTTTTTTTCTTATGCCTAAACTTCAAGCCATCTCTCTGGAAGAGAGGCAGGCACTTGGCAAAGGGGAAATCTCTGAGTGGAGATTGGAGGACTGCAACCATTTTAGAATCCTGGAACTGATGTACATCATCCAAATGAATAATAATGGCAAGCAAAACTACGGTGCACCAAGTTTCCTGTCAAAGCATTTAAGAGACTATTGCTTTGAAAAGCAGCCTGAATTTCTCCTAGAAGACTAATCATTAAACTTAATAGGTGTGGGGATGCTGAAGGATAAGTTTAGTTTTTCATTTTCCTTATTGCTGAGCTATTTAATTCTGTGGACTTGGGGAAAAGAAACACATGAAAAAGAGGCATCTTTCTTCTTATTATTATGTACAAAGCCTCTTGGCTCTTGTGGGTCCATTTTGGCCATGGCAACATAATCCATTCCTTCATTCATCCAACCTTCTAGCCAGCAATGATTGTCAAGTGCGTGCCACATACCATGGACTGTGTTGGAACCAAGGGTGGGGGAGTTTGACTTGGTTCCTACACAGGAGGAAGTCAATAGTGTTGCTGGCAAATCCATGGGGCAGGCATGCCTGGAAGAGATATTTATACAGAAGAAGGTACCATAGACTGAGGTTATGGAAAGAAGAGTAGAAATTCCTTGCAGTGAAGAAAGTATTACGTAAAGACACTGGTGCGTTTAGGGAACTTTTCAGTAGCTGAAACAAAATCTTTGTTCCTGGGGATGTCTTGGTGGAGACTGTATATTGGCTGTCGCTATGCCACAAATAGGAAGGGAGAGAGAATCGGTCACATCCATCCTGTGTTTCCTTCCCTCCAGCTCCTCCCTACTTTAATGTGTGGGAAGAGGTCCCACAGGGTTTCAATCAGGGTCCCTGCCAACATCGATAATTAACTACAGAAAACACTGAGGAAGTAGGAACTCATCTTGTGTTTGTTAAATTGTTATCTGGAGAACACAGCCTTATGAGGGGGCGGCCTGAGATCCTGAATGCGGGGAAATTGCATGTCATTTAGTTTCTCGTTGCAGTAAGATACTAACTCAAGGTGGCATTCTACATCCCCAAACAATGAAAATATGAAGGGTGATAATAAATGACAAATCGAGGCGATCCAGGGGTCACTTTCAAATGCAAAGTTAATAGTTTTTACCTTTTATGATGGTTCTATGTGACATGTGAAATTCTGAAATGAAGATGAGGATTAACCTCTAAGGGGAAAAACTGAAGCAAAGATTCTCTCTGAATAGGTGTCAGAACATTAAAGATAACACCATCGGCATCGAGGAGAATGGAGTCTCCCTAACCTGTCGTTTTCATGTAACTGTCTTTAAATTCATTGGGGATTACGATGAAGTTCATCTTCACTGTGCAGTATCCCTCTGTGACTCAGAAAAATACTCCTGCAAAATTGTAAGTGTGAAAAGAAACTCAGCTTTGTTCTCACTGTCCTGGTTTCCTGGACATGGTGACCGGGACTCAGACGCCGGATGGCTGCATTGGGGTTGTCCACACAGGCTCAGGGTGGGCGGCCACCTTGGGTGGAGAGAGCATGTGTAATGATGATTGTCTTCAGGTCATTGGCTTCACAGTAGTTCAGGGCTCCTCAACCTTGGTGCTGTTGACATCTTGGATGGAATAATCCTGCATTGTGAAGGGCTGCCTTCCCTCTTCAATGTAGGGTGGTGCTCACAGCATCACGGGCCTCAACACACTAGATGCCATTAATATCTACTCTTCAGTTGCAGTTCCTCCCCAAATGTCTCCAAAAATGTCTAATCCCTGGAGGACAAAATTGACCTGGTTGCTAACCACCGCAGTAGAGTCTCAAGGTGCAAATACTGTGTCAGATGACTACTGGGCTGAGCTCTACTCCATGGTAGAGCCAAACCTCTGGGCTCAGGGTGCAGTTTATGTCTCTCCAAACCTCCACAGCTTGTCTGACACTCTAGAGGAACTGTGGGGTGAGGATGAGGGCACACCCATCTTCTCCTCCATGCCAGGCTGATGTCCTCACTACGGATAGCCACGATCTCAGGATCAGACTGCAGGGTACCTCACTCCTGGCCTTTGCCACCCCAATGTTATGCTTACCTCGTGTTTACAGAAGCAAGATGTGAATTATGGTCAGAGCTCCTTACAGATGGTGCCGCATACATTAGTATCTGATGAGATCCAACAAGTCTCATTCCCAAGCAGAGAGCCACTTTGAATCTAATTCTAGTTGGAGAGTATATTTAATTCTGCTTGACATAAAGCCTAGAGTCCCAATGGGCTCACTGATCAAGAATGCATTGGTCCTAATTAATCTGAGCAGCAATAGTGCTGGAGGCCAGAGCCACTGCCTCTTTCGGAGGTGGAGACACGGTGAAGAATAAGTTATCAGCTTAATTGTGTGAAAATTTCCCTCTGGTGTTCTGTCTTTCAGAATTGCCCACAAAATTCCAGGATTGCCACAGATTATACAAAAGATCCTAAAGAACAGATCATTTCAGTGGGACCTATTAGGAGAAAAAGTATGTATGTTCCCTGACACACTCGATAAATTCCTAAAGCAATGGGATTTCAGGGCTCAGAGCTGCTTCCCTGGTGGCAGGAGTCTATTGGATGAAGTGGCCTTGGGACCAGTGTGAGCAGACTGTGCATCGCATGGAAATCTTTCCATTGGCTTTTTAAACCTCTTTCCCTTGCCCTGTTCTATGAGTTGCAGGGTTCAACCTTCTCTGGTTAATTTGCCCACCTGCTTGTTTCTAGGGCTGGACTGGTGTGAGGACAATGGCGGCTGTGAGCAGATCTGCACCAGTCGGGTGGACGGGCCTCTGTGTAGCTGTGTGACTGGATCCCTCCAGGAGGACGGCAGGAGCTGCAGAGGTGGGGCTCCTTCACACGGGCCAGGCAACCTTGGAAAATCCCAGGAATTACTGAAAGACCAGGAAAACAGCCAAGGAATTTTAGCATCACTTTCTTTTAACATTTAGGTCCCTGATCTTTTTTATATAAAAATATTTGTATTTATTTATTTGCAAGCAGAGAGAGATAGAGAGAAGAGTGACAGAGAGAAAGGGCACGCCAGGGCCTCCAACCACTGCAAACAAACTCCAGATATATGTGCCGCTTTGTGCATTTGGCTTTACGTGGGTAGTAGAGAATTGACCTTGGGCGGTTAGGTTTTGTAGACAATGGCCTTGACCACTGTGCAATCTCTTCAGCCCAGGTCCTTGGTCTTTTATATGAAAGATGAGAATAAGTTTTATAAGTTATTCAGTAATATCAAGGGGCTGTGGCCATAGCTTAGTTGGTAAAATTCTTGTCTTGCAACTATGAGAACCAGAATTTGAACCCTAGTGCGCATGTAAAAATGCCTATAATGCCAACACTGGGCTGGTAGAGGCAGGAGGATCACGGGGGCTCCCTGGATAGCTGCTCTAGCCTAATCCATGAGCTCAAGGCCATTGAGAGACCTAGTCTCAAAAAAAAAAACAGATGATATTCCTGAGGTACAACACCCAAGGTTGTCCTTTGACCTCCACACACATGCACGCACATACATCTATATCCATATCACGAGCACGCACACACACAAATACACATGCACAAATATTTCAAGGCTGTATATCGGCCACAAATCTGGTTTCCACATTCGCTAGCACTGAAATTGGGGTTAGGATGTTTGCTTCAGTAAACAAGCCTTAGACTGGAGGTGGCCGCACACAGCTGTATCCCTAGCAGTTGGGAGAATGAGGCAGAAGGATCATGAGTTTCAAGCCAGTACTACACATAAGATCCTGTCACAAAGAAACACAGTCACAACAATGGTCTTAGCATCTGCTTTACCTGATCTCCTAGGAGGTTTGCAGGGCTCTCTTAAAGGTTGCAATAATTTTGCTTTCTTGTGACCTTAATCAGGGCCATCCAGCAAAGTGGGTTCTTGGCCAAGGCATCTCATTATTTGGTTGAGTCCTGCGGCTGTGGATCTTACCTTGATTGACCTACATCTTCACTCTTGTGGGACTTACTGTGTTCCTCTCTGTCCACAGCCTCGAATTCTTCGGTTGAACTTCAAGTTTGGATGCTTCTTCTCTTCATGACCCAGCTCTCATTGTGGCATTTTATCTGTACATCAGGCATGACCTCATAAGTAACTCAAGGTTGCTATCTATATAAAGTACTGTATTTTGTTTCCTTTGACCCCTGTAGGATAAAGACGTGTGTGCCCCTAAGTCAAAACCTACCGGAAAATGCCCACCATCTCAAAGTATGTCACCTTCCTCCAGTGGTCAGAGATCCGAGGAGAGTAAAGTTCCCGGCTCCTCTTCCAAAGTACACAGTAGGGCTTCTGAAAGCCAATTGCAGAAAGCAGGTATTTACCTAAATTGCCCATACGTTTGCACCAGAAACTTTGTTTCAGACAAAAAGCCAGTCAAGGAAAATCTCTGGTTACAGAAGTCTGACCATAATCTGACCAGGCCCTCCTGTTTCTGGAATCCAGTGTTTTAGAGACAGGGCTGTTGCTGTGGTCTGAAGACCCCTGGAAGCTGGAACTCCCTCTTGGGAATCTTTGCTCTTCAGTGTGATCTCTCCTGTGCCCTGTTGCTCTCTTCTGCTCATGCCCAGCGTCTTCCCCATCTGCTGTGGCCTCCACCTTGCGGTGCCAACTTTGACCACTGGGTATAATGTTTTCAGACCTGGAGAACCTCACCCCATTCCGTCCCCCAACACCCCATTGCCTTCACTTTTTACAAATCAACCAAATGATTTTTACTGTGTTTTATCCTTAAATAAACTTTGTGTTCAAGTATTCTCATTAGCTGGTGGCTGGAATCATTCCTACTGATGCTAAGCTTCACACAGGGAATAGTGTTGTTTATGGATCGAAGTGATTGAAAACCAAAGGATCTGCAGCCATTGGAGCAGGCGGATACCGTCAGCCAGAGCTTGAGTGTGCTGTGTGACGTTCCTGATGTCATACTCACAGAGCATCCAAAGCGCAGAGGGCTCTGCGGAGAGAAGCGGGCCGTGTCCTCCTTTGTAAGTGCTGTGGAAGCTCACACTTTCATCATTAACTACAAGATGCAAGGCCTACTAAATACATCTGTGGAGTGATTCCCTTTTTAAGGTGAAAAACAAAGTCAAAACTCGCTTCATGTGTATTTTGAAGTTAGTTGTCTTAGATTCAAATTGGTTGCATTTTTGTATTTTTTTCCCCTCCGGAAACTGAACAGCTAGACAGAATGCTTAGCTCTTTGTCCATGGGTGTGGGGTGGCAGCACCTGCACCTCATTTCACCTGGGCTAAAGAAGTGATGTACAGATAGGCCGTCCTGAGCTGCCTCTGCTCGATAGTCACATAAACCATGTAGCTGAGAGGAGAACCTGGGCTGATAGAGAAAAATGGGTCTCTGCGCCTGTGTGGACATCTTAGGGTCTTTGAGATGGATGAAGCTGTCACGTGACTCCATCTTCATCCTGGTAGAAAGTGATGTTGGGTATGTTCTTTGTTTCCATGAAAGCCTCAACTCTGGGCTACCCCCCCCCACTTCAAGATCCAAAGACTCTCGTTCCCACTCAAACCAGACAAGGTTAACGTCTTCTACATCAAATAGATCATATGTTGAGCAGAATAATGTCTCAAAGCTTCTTTATCTTTGGTCCTTAGATGAGTTCTGAAAAGACATCCAAGTAGGAAATAATACCACATACTTGGTCACATCTCTTTATCAGTCATTAAAGATTACCAAATTCAAAACCCAGAGAGTTCTGAGCTTTAAAATGAGATCGTTTCTTTCTGCATTTGGGTCCTGGCAGTGGCATTGGCTGGTATCCTTATCTTGCCTGTCAGCACAGCAAGCTGTGTTAGGTGCCATGGTAGGAAACACCAGCATCTCAGAGGCATGAACAACAAATGTCTGTTTGGGGCTCATGTTGGCCGACTCTGCTCCTTACTGGCTGCTGGAGTGGAGGCGTCATTATTTATGGATGCTTCCTGCTCAACATGTGGCTCCAAGTTTCCTGGGCAAGGGAAGAGGACATGGGAAAGGCAAGCTTCAGCTCTCTGCTTCTACCCAGAAGCCTCACTTAGTGCTGCTCTCACTGCTCCATTGGCTAATGCTCGGCACATGGCTGTAACTAACTTTCCAGACCCAGAAGTGGAAACTCTCTCTGTGAGACCGGAAATCAGCAGTGACGCCTCTCACACTGCCTTCGTGTCAATCACAATATTTGGATCGAGACATGCTTCTTAGCTAACTTCCTGAAGGCAGAAGAAGGGGGGTGGGGGGGTCACCCTGACTCCTCCACTTACTCTCTGCACCAAATTGAAATCAAACAATGCTCCAATACTTCCATTCTCAAACCTCTTTATAAAATGAGAACATTAAGCTTCTTTCCAAATAGTCTTCTGTTAGAAAAACATACCAGCAAACACAAGCTGTGTGACAGTTTACATTAAGATACTTCCAGAGCTGGGCATGGTGGTGCATGTCTGGTCCTAGAACGAAGAAGTGGACGAGCAAGAGTTCAAGGCCAGCCCAGGCTACATGAGGCTTTATTATCTTGAAAACAAACAAGCAAGATAATTCCAGAAAACTTTCTTTGCTTCAAAGAAGAAAGAATATGCTTAGCAAAGGTTTAAAAAAAGTGAATTGAGGATCTTGTTGACTTGGTATTTGATAGCAAGAGAAACAATTGGGGATTCTATAATTAGGTTCTTAAACAGCACTAGGTATATGCTCTGCTCAAAATCCCCATGGCAAAACTTGAGAGCACTAATTATTTAACATAGTCTAATATTCGAACTATTTTTAGAACCATTTGACATTTAGCAAGAGCTTGAAATCTAATAAAATTTCTTTCAACCAAAGGAATTAAGTAATTATCAAAAGATGACAACTAGGAGGGTTAGGGTAACAAAGCATTACTTCTTTACTAATTCTGAATTAATTAAGTAGCTACCCTGTTATGAACCTCTCCGACTCTCTCCCAAACCTTGGGGTATTTCTACAAATTGTATCTCATTGCAATTTGGTTCTGTTTAGAACACTGGGATTTTTTTTTTTTTTTTTTTCAGTGTCTGGGAGTACTGATGTGAAACACAAGCCAGTGAAAAAAAAGAAAAGCAAAGAGCTCCCTCTAGTGTCCACTCTTTGATTTTGCATGAAACCCAAATAGTATCAAACCACAGCGATCAAATTATAATTCCTGCCCCCACCACACCTTAGATACAGAACATTACCAGAATCTAGCTGTAGAAAACACATCAAATGCCAAGGACGTTTTTCTGGAGAACAGTACGAGATTTATTTTTATGCACACAGCAAGCCTCATTCCAGGAAAATGCCAGCTTTTGGCATCCCATGCAAATTTTGCCCTTAATATCTCTTTCTCTAACATGATGACAAAAATAGCTGCTGAGAAAAATTAAGTATCTCTTTAAAATGTTGAGAAATAAACAATCTGATCAAGGGAAAAAAACATGAAATATTTAGTGGCCTTTTTCCCCCCAACGGAATGAAATATTTTGCTATGCATCTACAGCAAGAGCTATAACTCTGCTCTGACTAATGGAAGGCTGTGTTTGTGATGGTTTAATTATGTTTGCTGAAATACGACTCTCCTCTAAGAAAACATCTCCATGGCAGAGGGACAGATCTCAGTGTCTATAGATGGAAATAAAATACAAAAAGACTCATCGTTCCATGAAGAACTCAGCAATCAAATTCTATTTGCTGAAGAAGCAAATGGAGGGTAATATTCACTGTACATTTTGTTGTATATTTCCATTTGCACATAGCCTCTAGGTTAGCTGTTGTTTTATTTGTTTGCATAAAATTCCCGTTGTGAAATATTACTGAAACTAAGATATTCTCCCATTAGATGAAATAACAATACTTTATGCAAATGTAGCAGCTTCTATAACTAATGGTTTGCCACTGTGTTTAATATTGCTTAGTCTTAAATAATGCTGCACATTGGAAGAAAAACTAGGGAAGTGTTAAATTAGAGTGACATCACATATAGTTTAAAGTAGTAACTCAAGAAAAACACCAACCCACTCATATATGAGTGACTTCATGTAGGCTTATTCAATTGCTAATGATAAATGATAGAATGACAATTCCCTTTCAGGAACAAGGAATCCATGAGGCAGGTTCTTGGTGTCCTCCCCTGAACTCACTCTTTATTTTACGTGTGTGTGAGTGAGTGTGTGTGTGTGTGTGTGTGTGTCCATACACTCACCCGCAATGGGATGGCACCTGCCTGCTATAACTTGGTTCTGAGCTGGGGTCTCTTTGCTGCCTGTGGGGCTCTGGAGAGTCTCAGGTCTCTGCTCCCCTTACAGTACTGGGCTTGCAGACGTTTGTGGCTATGTCCACTGTGGACCTGGGTATGGAGATGAACTCTGCCAGTCTCGGGTCCTCAAGCTTGTGTAGGAAGAGCCGTTACTCTATCCCTTCTCCCCTAAACTCTTAAAAAATTGTGGAATACTTTCAGGTACAAAAGTCCATTGCTATTGACCTAATTTATTTGGGGAAAATATATTATTTTATTGAAGAAAATAACATATTTAATTAACTGAAGGCTTACAAATCTATGCATCAAATACACTCAGAATTAGTTTTTTTTTTCTTGCATTTAAGACTATCCTTACATAGAATTTTGACTCTAGGTTGAGTGTGTGTTAACTCAAGGCAGAAGAGACATGGCTCCTAATAGTTTCCTCTGAGCTGTTGTGTTGGTGACTTCCCTCATCTCTGTGGCAGAATGCTTGATGGAAATAACTTAAGGGAGAAAGGATTTTTTTTTCTGGTTTCAGAGGAGACAGTCATCATAACCTCGTGGCTCAGTTGGTGGAGGCTAGAGCTTGTCTAGAGCTTTGTGGCTGACAGGAAGAACCAGAGTATTGATCACCTTCAAGGCCTGACCACAACAACCCACTTAGGTATCTAAGCCACACTCACAGAAATTCCACAACCTCTCCAAACAGGGGCCATGTATTCACACACATGAATCCAAGCCATCCCTGCCATCTGCCTACTCTATTCATCGTCCTGCTCCTCTCGTGTGTTTCACACACTCTGTGAAGCCCTGGACCGCAGAAGTCACAAGTGTACGTTCACTCACACTTCCCAAGAGCCTTTGCAGCTAAGGGCTCAGCATCCATGCAGAGCAGGCCGCTCTCCTCCCGAGGAGTCAGGGTCAGAAAGCAACTTGGTAACCGAGTTCAACAGGGGAAAATGATTTAGCGTGTAATGTGAGAACACAGGGTGTCATATCAGAATAGTCACATCATAACGTAAGAAAAGGAGCCGTGGATTACTCCATATATGCCTTCTTGCTTTAATAAAGTTCCAGGTTCTAAGTGATTGCTTTGAACTTCCAAGAGAGAAGATGCGAGGAAATATTCAGCACATTAATCCAGGAGGAGCAGACACGCAGCCATCCCAGCGGTGCTTGGCACTCCACAGATTGATTCATGGGCCCTCGTGATTAAAATGTTCTGATTGTACTTTTCATCTGATTCTTTTCATAGACAATTACTTTCATTAATTAACTTTTATTGGAACAAGTCAACAGTGGATAAGAAATCTTACCCCCTATGTGGTGAATACCTCCTGGGCCACAGTGAGCAATGTACCCGATGATGCAGCTAGTTTAAATGTTTGCTATTTATGCAAATTGACCCAAGGGCACAGGCTGTCTAAACCACAGGGCACTGTGTCTCCACCATACAATTCTAAATATTGTTTATGATGAGAAACTGCTTCAGATCATCACGGCACACAAGAACTTTATTGTTTACAGGCAATTGAATTTAAATTATTTAGCAGAAGTCAACTTCTTCCCTAGAACCCCAAAGAGGCACCCTGACTCAACCAAACCAATGGAACCCAGAACTTCAGGGTTACATCAAAGATGAACATTTTCTAGCTCCTCTGTCTTATAGTTTTTCTCATTTTGTGAGGAGGATAACATTCTAGAACCTAACGGGGATCTGAAAAATTTCTCAATATTGTAAAAGGTGTGTATGCGTGTCTAAGTCTCCCAAGAAGCTTCATTCTGGGGTGCTCTGATATGACAGAAATAGTCACAGAATGGCAACAGAATTCTTCACCTTTGTCTCCTCTTGAAAGTGGGTTCTGGGGCTGGAGAGATGGCTCAGTGGTTAAAGGTGTTTGCTTGCAAAGCCTGATGACATGGGTTTGATTCCCCAGTACTCACGGAAAGCCAGACCCACAAGGTGGAGCATGCATCTGGACTTCATTTGCAATGGCAAGAGACCCTTGTACATCCATCCTCTCTCGTTCTCTCTCTCTCTCTCTCTCTCTCTCTCTCTCTCTCTCTCAATAAGTACATACATAAATAACTATGTTAAGTGGATTCTTAAAATGCCCCCCTTGCCAAAACAAAAACCAACCAGGAGCTTGTGCCGCTGACCGCTGGCACTTCCCCTATCATTTTACTATGCAAATACAAGCCTTTCCACCAGCTCCTCCATCATTTGTTCCCGTCCTCTTCGGGGACTTTAGCTTTGTGATGACAAGACAAGAAGATTTCACTCAGTCATGTAGCAAAACACAGCTGGGGGACGGAAAGTACAGAGAAGTCAAGGGTCGAGGGTGAGCAAGAGTTCCCTGATGAAGGAAGTTGAATTTAACAAAAATAATTCCTTCTGGGTGTTGAGTCTATTGAAATGACAGAGAAGTGTGTCTTGATGCTATCACTTTTGCATAAACATCACATTTCATAAATGATCAAATCTCAATGGATTACCCCAAGTAGCGAGTAAATAAATATTGAAGTCAATTTAAAGAATAAATAAGAAATAGCCATAATTTTCCCCTAGGATATTGTAAAAATATTTTGGACATTCTGTTTAAACATTCTATTGGTGTGTGTGTGTGTGTGTGTGTGTGTGTGTGTGTGTGTGTGTATGTGTGTGTGTACGTTGGAGGCCTCAGCATGAGTTCCAGAAAAAGAACTTCATTGTGATTGAATCTTTAAACTTTCAGCTCAGCTTTTCTTCTCTAAGCCATGGAAATATTTGGGAGAGGTTCCTCTTTCCCCACAGCCCCAAATATGGTCAAAACTACCTCTCTAGTCACTAGCCTTTCAGATTCTAGAACTCCCATGGCCTCTTCTGGTAGCTTGTCCAGTTTTTTTCTTTTTCTTTTTTTTTCTGTACAATAATATTCAATATCTGAGAGGCAGAAAAGAAATTCTGAGGCTTTGTTTTGTTTTTGTGAAAGAAATATAGACCTCTCAACCTGATCTCCAAGAATAATGAGACCCAAGACTTTCATTAAACCACATGAAATAGAACACGTGGGAAATACTGGATAACAAAGTCCTCTGAGGCAGAGGAAGAGAAAGCGTTGGGGGGGGGGAGAATAGAAGATAAAAATGAGTGCTTTTTAAAATCTTTTTGTGATTATGGTTCAGGCAGAATCAATTAACTGAATCAAACTTCGCTTTAACGGTGATTTAGACAAGAGCACACACGCTGATCTGTTCCTTTTTATAAAAAGCAGTTGTGCTTTGCTGGAAAATGGAAATTCCTGAGTCAAAACACAAATTCCAAGAATAATGTCAACTTTGAACTGGGACTGGGACTGTCCCTTGCAAAAACTGCAATGTCCACCTTCAGCGAAGAGTAGAAGCTTGGCCCTTCCAGATGCCGAGCCTGCCTGTCATTCCTAAGGTCCCTTTTGGAGATGGCGCTCCTCACTCTACCTCCTGTGTCATTGGTCCTTCCTGGTTTGCCATGTGCACTCAACTCACGTAGACGTTTAGAATTTAGAAACACTTAAAAAAGAACCTTGGTTAGATGACCCTAAAAAATATGGTCCTTCTTTCAGTCAACTAAAGAATTTTTGAAAAAAAATATTTATTTGTAATCAGAGGGAGGTAGAGAGAAAAGAGGCAGAGAAATGGGTATACCAGGGCCTCCATTCACTGTAAAGAAACTCCAGATGTATCTGTCATTATGTGGGTACTGAGGAATCGAACCCAGGTCATTAGGCTTTGCAGGAAAGTGCCTTAACCACTGAGCTATCTCTCCAGGCCCTGAAGAACTTTCATTAAGACCGAATTATTATTATTTAGCATACACTAAGCCTCATGGTTAGGACTTAGTTCCTTCAATGATCCTATGAAGAAACTGGTTCCCTGATTTGATAGATGAAGAAACAGTAGTTCAAAGGAGAACTAACTTGTCCAAGGTCATTGTATTTAATGTATTAGCTTCCATCATCCTGAGAGAAACTTAAAGGGAAGAAACATTGCTTCCTGGTTTTAGTTCATGGTCCCTGGGTCCAGTTGTTTCTGGACCTGCAGTGAGGTGGGTCATCATGGCAGGGTGTGCATGATGGAGCAAACCTGCTTACCTCACGGTAGCCAGGAGAAAGAGAGAGACAGAGACAGAGACAGAGAGAGAGACTGATAGGGGAGAAAGAAAGAGAAGGAAAGGGAGAGGAATAGATATGAGAAAAAGAGAGAGGGAGAGAGGGAGATGGGGAGATAGATGGGGAGAGATGGGGAGAGAGTGCAAAAGGGAAAAGGAGAGAGCGGGGGGGGGGCAAGAGAGAGATAAAGGGGAAAGCAGAGGGAGACAGGGGAGGCCGAGAGAGACACAGAGAGAGACAGAGACAGAGACACAGGGACAGAGACAGAGAGGGGGAGAGATGAAAGAGGAAACAGATGGAGGGGTGAGGAAAGGAAGGAGAGGGCAGGGCTGGAGTGTCTCTAGACCCAGAAAAGCATGACCCCAGTAAGCTCCTTCCTCCAATGAGGCCCAGAGTCCCAGTGCTCCCATTGCCTCCCAGCAGTGCCAGAGCTGGTGACTAAACCTTTAGCACATGGTCTTTGTGGGGGGACGACACTTCAGACCCAAACCATGATGATTGATTTCACAGAATTTTTAATAGTGTTGAAAGAGCATTCCAAGAGATCTAGCCTGGGCATCTTAGAAGCAAAATGCCAGCATGGTAAAATTTATGTTACCCAACATCATTATGAATTTGAAGGATGGAGGTTAATAAAATACACTCCTGGCAATGGTGAGTATCATGTACATGATCAAATTTGAAGAGAACTCTAGGTTTTTATATTACTATTAAGTTCACACTGAAATTCCACTCAATGGGAGTTGAGTTTACTTATAGCATAGTAGTTCAGCTTGCAGATTTCTGACATCAAACATCTGGATTAGAACCCCTGCTTTTCCCGTTAGCTCCCATATATTTCATTCATTCATTCACTCATCAAATATTTACTGGTTGCTTACTTAGTTCCAGGTATCAAATTTGTAAATAGTAGTAAAGGAAATAGACAATCCCTGATCTCCCAGAACTTAATAAACAGGTAGCCAATAAAGACTCAGACATGTAAACCCCATGGGGGGGAAAAACCAAATGGTGTTAGAATAGGGGCAGAGAATTCCCTGAGGGTGGTCAAGCAGGTCTCTAAGGGCCACATTTCAGCCGAGATGTGTAAAAGCAAACAAGCATGAAGGTAGAGAAAGTCAGAGGAGTGTTTCAGACAAGCCAGAGCAGGGATGAGTTCCAAATCCTGAGAGAGGCATGTTGACAGGGACTAGAAGAAACCAATGTGGACAGAATGTTCTAGGCTGGCATTCTAGAGATAGGCAGTGGCTGTCAGCGATGAGAAGGAATCTGAATTTATTTCACAGACAAATAGTGAGGCACTAGAAGATTGTAGGCAGCTAAGAGCACCCTCAAGTTGCATTCCTTTAGATACCATTCTTTTGCATGTGGGTGTATGTGGTATGTGCAGGTGCATGGTCACGTGTGTGCATGTGCACGTACGTGCACGTGGAGACCAGAGGTTGATGCTGGGTCTTTCTCAGTGTATCTCCACCTTATCTTTGTTAGACTTCTTGACTGGAATTTTTTATATATGTACAAAATGTACTTTGATCACAGTCCTCTCCCTTGCCCTTGCCCCCATTTTCTCATCCCCCTTCTATTCTTCTTCCCTTCCTCCAACCAGTCACTACTATTTTGATATCTATCTTTCTTCTTTCTCTCTCTCTTTCATTTGTTCTTTCTTCCTCTTGTCTTCCCTCATCACCCACAACAACATGGTGATGATAATATTGCGCAGGTGACACGTCTGGGAGGTCATGAATGCAAGAGGCACCACATGTCTGAAACAATGTTCTAGAGCATTCCTCTGTATCTGTTGGTCTTTCTATCACCATTTTAGCAATGTGCCCAGAGCCTTGGCGGGTGTGAGGGGGATGTTACATTTTATTCTGAGCATTTAACTTCCAATACTCTGAAGAGCCCGAATCTCCTCATAGTCGTGTCTAATAGTGAAGCAAAGCTAAAGCAGCTCTACTCTATGAGCACAAACATGAGTACTTAGAAGTCTATTGGGTGAACACAACCTGTCCCCTTACCCTTACTTCTAGTCCCTATGACGTTCCCAGCGCCAACTAGGTTTTCAGTATCTGGCATGAATACTTTTCTGTGGAGCAAGCCACAAATTCCGTAAAAGAACAGCCGATTGCCACTATTGCACCAGTGGGCTCATCTTGCCTGGCTGGCCAGTTCACAGGCTTCTCTGCTGGTTAAAACTAATTATAATTATATCTCCCCCAGTGGCCTGTATAGAACTTTCTAACACTATGGCCACTTAGGAGACTTCCAGCTCAGTGCCAGTTGGATTTCTCAGTGTCTGGAAGTCAACTCATTCCACCTTAGTTTTTGAGAAATTGTCTCACACTAAACCTAGAGTTCGCCATTCTGACTGGACTAACTAGCCAACAAGTCCCAGAGATCCTCCTGGCTTCACCTCCCCAGTGCTGGGATTATAGACACCACCATACCCAGCTTTCATGTGGGTGTTGTCGATCTGAACTCAAGCCATCATGTTTGCAAAGCAAACACTTTACCCACTGAGCCATTTCCACAGCCCACAGCTTACATTCTGAAATAATGGCAACCCTGTATTGAGACTGGATTTCCAGGGAGGGAGTAAAGAAGCAGGAAACCACGTGACTGTTACATTAGTCTCTGGCTGAAGTACATTAGCCCTCTGTGTCCACAGGTTCCACATCCATTGATGGAATTTGGATCTATGGACTGAAAATACTTTTTAAAAATGCAGTAGACATTTTTCTTTTTGATATTCCCTGAATGACTTAGCATCACAGCTATTTTCATAGCATTTACATTGCATGATGCATTGTAAGTTTCCCAGATGCGATTTACAGTATACAGTATACGGGAGGATGTGCATAGAAGGGACTTGAGCCCTCAGCGGAGACTGGTGTCTGAAGGAGTCCTGGAACCAGTCTCCAGAAGATGCCAAGAAGCAGCTGTGTTAGTCAAAGCCCAGGGACATAGGCTGTGGAAAGAAATAGGTGGCTTTGAGCTGTGTTTCAGAGGCAGAAGCTATGGGACTGAGTGATATCTTGGATGTGAAGAAAGGGAAGGAGGTAGCCAATATGTCTCAGATTTATATGAGTGTATGGGTAAGGACATTGCTTACTGAGCTGGGAAAACTGAGAAATAGTTTCAGACAGAAAATCACTGGTTAAGTTTTGTACATGTTGAGTGTGAGCTGTCTTTATGATGTCTAAGAAGTGTCATGTAAGCAGCAAGATCCATGACAGAGACACATCAGGCTAGCCTGGGATCATGACAAGCCATACCTAGAAATCGTGTATTTTGATGGTGTTTTAAACTTGGACAGAATTTAGAGTCAACAGAGGCCTGAGAATCTGTGGGATTAAAATTAAGGGATTGAGAACAGAGGGAGAGATTGCCTAAGAAGACAAGGAATAACCAGAAAAAAAAAAAAAACCAAAGGGATGGTGTGATCAATACCAAGGTCAGAGACGACTTCAAGCCAGGCTAATCTTAGGCAAGGTATTTATATGCTCTACAAGTGAAAATATAAAAACTAGGCACCCCTGTGGATGTTCAAAGTACTAGGTAAAATGACACGTGTGTCATGGATGTCTGTATAGTCATTGGACAGAAGTTTAAAAATCTTGCCATATCTCATTGCCATCAGTTACAGCTGCATTGCAGCTATGCATAATATTGGCCAGTAGAGAACCATGCCATAAGAACATCAACAGAAATAGCCTTTCCTTTTCCTTCTTGACATTATCAATTATTTAAAAGGCTTAGGAAATATTTCTTCATATACCAAGCCACTACTTTCAATGTGACCAGAGGGATATATCATCATTTACTTCCAAATTTGCTTTATTTATCCATTTTTGGATACTATTTGAGTTCCATGTAAAATATGGCAGTGTTTTGTTGTTGTTTTTCAATTAATTTTTACTGCAACCTGAGGAGGGACCAAATCAGTAGCATTATTAGCATCTTAAAAACACTGAGCCAGTTACTGGAAAAGCTCTCTCCAAAACTCTCTTGTGCAAATCGTCTCCCAAAGGCTTACTGGTGTTTCTGAATGCTGAAGTGCCATTAAAAAAGGAAAAAGTCATCAAGCACGCAGGCTTTCCTAAAAGCCAAGAGAAATTAAAAGTGACTAAAAACAGTAATGCATTAATGAAAAGAAAATGAGCAGATTTCATTTATTAAAATTATGTAAACCCACTCATTTCAGATTCATTATTAATGCTCTTAGATCTTTTTGCTAAATGGTACCAGCAGGTAGAAATAAAAGATGGAAATGTTCTCAGCTAGTGTGAGAAAAGGAACCTTTTTTCAAAAGAATGATCTGTACAAAGTTGTTTTTAGGTGGCTTTAACCCAAAACAATTACTTTGACCTATGAAAATTCAACCAATGAAAATGAGAAGAATAAAATAGACTTTCTGGGTTTCCAAAATAAACAAATAAAGAATAAAAAAAGACCTAAGGAGAAATGAAAGGATTGCTCCTCTAGCATAGTGCCAACTAATTAACACGGTGCACCTCCAAGTATTGATGAGTCAATGGAGACCATTTCGTAAGCAAAAATAACAGCTAATTCTCTTTATGTGACCCCTTAAAGAAGATGCTCTATTACAGGCCTGGAATCTCAATACTTGGGAGACAGGGGTAGCAGGATGGGGGGGCTTGAGGCTAACCTGAGTTACATAGTAAGACCCTTTTTAAAGCCCCCCACAAATGTCTAAAAAAGAAGGAAAACACAAAGATGTCCCTCATTTGTTAGCTTTCCCCATGAATGTATGTCGTGAAAGGGGTCCCGTCTGTGTCTGATCAGTGCTTTAGAGAACGCAGAGATGCCCAGCTCCACCAGCTCTTCCGTCCGCCTCTCCTGCACCATCCTGCTCTCCCTCTGCCCCTCTTAGTATAGCCTACCAGTGCTTTAATACAAAATTAACAATGCAAGACAGTTTTTAAATAGCCCTTTTTAGAAGTAGATGAGGGCCAAAGGTGGAGAATATAAAGTATTATAAAACTCAGACTTGTCTTTTGCTTGACATGAAATTTTCCATACGTACTAAGGATGGGTCACTAATTTGAATCTAAGCTCTCTAGTTTACAACCCCAAAGTCACTGAATTGAATAGGATAAAATATTTCTTAGCAGAGCTATTAAGTGTAGGAGAAAAAATAGATATAACCATGTAGTAAGACCTACCGATGAGTCACCTCTTTATCTCCATGGGATGTACCTCCTGTCAGCTATAACTGTCATGTAACCCAAAGTTCAGATTAATTAAAAAGAAACAGACTGTCAGCTCTCTGTATCACAAAGAATAGCATAATTTTTCCCTACGCTGAGAACAGAAAGTACTAGCTCCTAAGCGCTCTCATGAGGTAGACACGGTGTTGTAATGATAAGAAGCCACCGTTGACTGAGCTCCCTGAGATGAGCTCTTTGAGCTGCCCTCTCCATGTACTAGATCTGCAATTACACTCTCCTGCTAGTTGCCGGCAGGAATTTCAAAGCCCATTTCTTCCTTACAGAGCCCGTCAATATAGGTCAATGGCATCATGACAAAGTTCATTTTCAGAAAAGCTATTCTGTATAATATGGGGACATGGGTGCCTGAAAACATGGCTCAATTGGAGTCGAAATTTAAAGTAAAATTGTGGCAGGTGAATCACCTGCTACAGAATGGTCTGGAGTGTTATTCAGAAGATGGATAGTCCAGGACCTTCTCTGAGCTGACTGACTCAAGATGCTGGAGATCAGTTCAGGAGGTAGGCTGAATGCACAGCCTGGCGAATCCTAGGTACCTTCCATCTGAACACTGCTGCCTGGCCCTGTCTTGAGCAATGGTTACTAATAGTTCAGGTTCCTTAGTAAGAAAGATTTTGAGTAGCTAGATATGGTGATGATTGCCTGTAATTCCAGGATTTGGGGAGGCTGAGGTAGGAAAATTGTGATTTCAAGGCCAGTCTGTGTTACATAGTGAGATCCTGTCTTAAGAACAAAAAAAAAAAGTCATTATAAAAACATCACCTTGGGGTAGAGAGATGGCTCAATTTTAAGGCACTTGCCTGCAAAGCCCAAAGACCTGGGTTCAATTCCCATTACCCACATAAAGCCAGATGCAGAAAGAGCCGCGTGCATCTGGAGTTTGCAGCAGCTGGAGTTCCTGGTGCACCCATTCTCTCTCTCTCTCTCTCTCTCTCTCTCTCTCTCTCTCTCTCTCTCTCTCTCTCTCTCTCTCTCTCTCTCTCTCTCTCTCTCTCTCCATGCAAATAAATAAATAAATATTGGGAAAAATCACCTAAAGAGGGAGTTCTAGGCCATCCTGACTTGTTGTGGTTTGAATGTAAATGTATGATGTCCTCATAGTTGAGGTATTGTTGATTAAATTAAGCTTCCTACTTAAGTCTCCAGCAGGCAGAGCCCTGCTGGAGGAGGTGTGACATGGGTGGGGGGAGGTTGGGACTGATCTTGAGTCCAGCCCTACTTGGTGTGTGAAGAACAGGCTTGATCTCTCACTGTTCGTGTTTGTTGGTACGAGCAGTTTTCTCTCTCTTCTGTGAACATATGCTAAAGTGAGCCAGTTGCTTCCACTATGATGAAGGTTCCTCTGGAATTGGTAATCCTGAAATAAGCCCCTTTTCCCATGAAGTTGCTTCTGGTCAGATGTTTGTCCTGTCAATGAGAAGGTAAGTGCAACATGTCTCAAGCACCCCCACACTAGACGTCAGTACTAGTTTATTAATTGCAGCATACATTATAAAGCATATAAAACATTTTAAAGAATAATGGCTTAGTAAAGGAAATGACAAAATAAATTCCATAATTTTTGAGACTCTTGAGATAACCCAGGAATTTCATGAGCATTAAGCAAATACCAGCAACTAATAAGATTTTCTAGTATTAATGTTATTTTTTTTCCTCATGAGTGTGACTTCCAATTTGTTAAAATGTTTTGAGAAGCATGTTTTCAAGTAATCAAAGAAAATGTCCAAGTATTTACTTTCCTGAAATTTCGGTGCTTAATTAAAATGTTTGTTGTGAAATATATCACATTTATTAAAGAGTACATAAACAGTCTGAATCTTCGTGTCACATTGTGGATATAAAGTGTTCCCCTGCAAGGATCCCACGTAGAAAGCTTAGTCCTTAGCTAGTAGTACAATTATTGAAAGGTGTGAAGATCACGAGAGCTCTGGTTTAGCATCAGGATGAGCACTTTGATGAGTTCATAGTAGGATATCTTTATTGAGAGATGGTAGGGCCTAGTTGGAAGTAGTTTATTTATTACTTATGTGTGTAGAGTATGCATGTATGTGCATATTTGTATGTATTATGCACATAGGAAGAGGCTGGAGGTCAACATCAGGGGTTTCCCTCTATCACTTTCCACCTGGATTGAGACAGGATTTCCCTCTAAACCCAGGGCTCATTGATTCAGCTGGACAAGGTAGCCAGCTTGCCCTTGGGACCTACCTCCTAAGTGCTGGGATTATACATCCCATGCCTGGCATTTATGTTGATGCTGGCATATGAATTCGGGTCTTCATGCTTGGATGACAAGCATTTTATCCAATGAGCCATCTCTCTAGCCTTGAAAGAAGTAGGTGATTGGATTGAGAGGTATGCTCTGGAATGAGTATACCTTGTTCCTGCTTCCTTCTCTCTCTCTCTCTTCCTCTCCCTCACCTCTCTTTCTTGGCCATAACAAAGGGAGCAACTTTCTCCTTGTCTTTCCACCAGGATGGACTGAGACAGGTAATTGTCACCGTGATGAAAGATCAACGTATGCACCAACCATGTAGGTTCTGCCACAGGATGCCCTCCTACCTTCAGATCTTCTTGAATGCCTCATCAGACTTCCAGTCATCTTCCTTTTATTCACATTTTGTCTTGTAATTTTAACAGCTGTACATGTTCCCTGAGCCAGAGATTCTTTGCTGTTCCTCTGTTAGCACTATCTATAGTAGAGATCATATATAATTAACTTGCTGTCTGCCCCCACCACCATTGTCAAGGAGCATGCGTGTCCATATGTGGGACTCTAGATCATTCATTTTCATTTCTGTTCGTTAGAGAAGAAACCCATAACTTATCATTTCACTTTAGGTGACAATTTAAAAATATAAACAATGCTACCATGTACCTAGTTGTTTACATCTTCTGATGCCCAGATCTAAGAGTTTCTCACATCCATGTCTAGCAGTGAGTTTGCTGGATGATGGAGAAGGTTCAAGTTCACATGGGCAATGCTGATGGTTTTCCATACTGAGTGTTCTCAATTTATTCTCACTGCATGAACATCTCCGCTGCTCTGCACCCTAGTCTATACCTAGTTTTGTTAAAACAACAACACCCTTTCCCATTCTGTTGTGTTTGAAACAGTATGTTGAGATTTTATTTTAATTTTAAATGTCTTAATAATGACTGAGGTTAAGTATCAGTACATGAATTTATGTCCCATTTTTGTTGCCTCTTACATACCATGTGCATGTCATTCGTTCATGTTCATTCGTCTAGTAGGTTGTCACTTTCTTACTGATTTTCACAATTCATTATAGTCTGGACTCAACGTTATATATACATGCCTTGAAAATATATTCTCCCAATTTGAGGCCCATTTTTGCTCTTTCCATTTCTTTCTTTTTTCTTTTTCAGAACAGAGTTCTCAATTTGAATACAGCTGATTATCAACCAGTGGTCAGCAATATCGCTCTTCATGTGTTTTTGTTATTTTTATTTATTTATGGGAGAGTGATAGAGAGAATGAGTATGGGCACACCAGGGCCTCTTGACAGCTGCAGACAAACCCCTGATACATGAGCCATTTGGGGCACCTGGCTCTACATGGGTACTGGAAAATCCAACCAGACTGGCAGGATTCGCAAGCAAGCACCTTTCTGCTGAGCCATCACCCAAGCCCTCTGTTTGCGTTTTATAAAATATTTTCTTATCCAAAGTTCATAAACTATTCTTCTAAAGTTTTTGAGTTAAGTTTTCATACTTATATCATGAATCCACCAGGACTGAGTTCTGTGAAATTGGGATGCGATTCAATTTTTCTTTTCATTTGGTAACAAATAGCCTAAGACTATGTAATGGTCTCTCTTTCCCCCTTTGTTTGTCAGCGCCTGCTTTCTATGTGGATCTTTCTAAGCTCTCGATTTTATCTATTGGCCTATTAATTTAGCCAGGCTCTAAAACTACCATCTCAATGGCTATAGTTTCATAATAAAATCTTGATCAATCTATTTTATTCCTTTGGTCAAGGTGTTTTAGATGCCCTTAGGTCTTTGCTCTCTCATACAAATTTTAGAATTAACTTAAGTTCTCCCAAATCAAAACAGTCACCAAAAATTGTTAGGATTTCTATGTATGTGTGTGTATGTATTGGGGGGGTTGTCTTTATATCCAAGACAACCTTGGATATGATTCTTTAGGAACACTGTCCACCTCTTTTGTGAGACAGGGTCTCTCATTGGCACACTCCACTACACCAGGCATTTTTACCTGGACTCTGAGGATAAATGTCCGGCAAGCTTTTTGTCATCTAAATTATAAGCTGGACCAGGATGTGGGGAAGCCAGGGACACCATGACAACCAAGGGCCAAAGGGTACTGGTCAAGAAATGGTTTTTATTTTTGGATATCCCATTCATCAACACAGATGCTATGAAAATTTCATAACACCAGTGATGGGTGTTAGCAAGTTAGCAAATGTTTATGAGGTATATGAAAAATGTCAGAGATTCTTGTCTACAGAAGTGATGCAGGCTTTCATTTTTCTAATTCAGTGCTTACCATCGAAAGATGCTTGAATGATTCACTCCAGAAAACACAGCCTCATACATTTTAATCACTCATATCTAGTGTTTCAAAGGAATCCTATCAATAAGTTGCTTACTGGCGAATACTGTAACCCAAGCAATAGACCAGTCATTCTAATTATGCTTAAAAGGAACAGAAATGAAAAGCACTTACAGGAACATCTCCTATTACTCCAGCTGCTCGAGCACAGAGAACACAAATTCCCCTTTCCACGTCTGCTTGTGCAGAGGGTCATGCTCTTATGACTTGCCAGGAACTTTTCTTAGTTCTTGGAATAGAAAATATAAAAAGACAGAAATGAATTTTAGACTCGGTGATAAGATTATGTTGACATATGAAAACTGATCACGAACAAAAACTACCACATATTTCTTGGGTTATTGTACCAGTTACTCTTCTTGTTCCTGTAATAAAATACCTGACAAGCATCTAAAGAGAGAGGGGTTTGAGCTTACAGTTAGAGGGTGTAGCCCCTGTGGAAGGGAAGGCATGGGGGCAGGATCATGGAGCTGCTGGTTGCATTCAGTTTGCAGTTAGGATGTAGAGAGAGAGAGGCGTGCTGATGCTCAGCTCTCTTTCTCCTTTTTATTCAGTGGGGGACACTCCCCTGGGGGATGTTCTCACCATAGATAGGATGGGTCTTCCCATCTCAATTAACGTAATCCGAGAAACTCCCTCACAGAGCTGCTCGCAATGAGCTGCAGCACCCCTACCACATTTACTGGGGCCCAGAAGAAATTGCAGAGGGAGCAGTAACTCCTAAAACACTGCTCCCAAGACTAGCCCACAACCACATCATGGAAAAGAGCAACCAACACTGTGGTGAGGCGAAACACATCACAACAAAATACAAGAGGTTACAGAAAAGTCAACACCAACCGAAACATGCCTGCCAAGGCTCAGCTCCAGCTTCTTCAGTGTTTATCAACATACAGAAGAAAAAAGTAAAGGTCATCTTTCTCCATGGCAAATCAGACCCTTGCAGGCTGAGGGAGGAAGCTACTTCACACATGGAGGTGGGGGTGTTCCAGGATGTGGGTCCGCAGTGAACAGACCCTCCCAGCTTGCATGCACTCCTGCTGGTGAGACCCAGGACCCAGGCCTCCCACCAGTGTGTCCAAGCCCGCCCTAGAGCTAGCTGCCAATGAACACACCAAAGGCAGACAAGGCAGGGACCAGTACAGGAGTACAAGCAAAATGCTATGGAATGCAGGTGACCCCCAAAACAGGGCTCTACTGTGACCATGCATCAGATGGTGGCTTGTCACCATCTCTCCTGTTCACATGGGAAGAGCTGATCAATGATTGATGGACTAGCATTCAGGGCATTACCACAAAACCTACACTAGGCAGTCTCACTTCTGTGTGTTCAAGTGTTCTTGTATTTTTATCTATTTTTTAAAAATGCACCGAGTTTGTGTTAAAATCCACACCAGTCTATAGGACTTACCCAGACACCCAAATCCCTTCTCAGTGAGGGGAAAGGAGGGATCTGGGTCACTTCTGGTTCTGGAGCTGATTGGACAGCCAGTCCAGTCCTCCAAGACTTGGAGGTCTTGGCTGGTGACACAGGTGGCCTGCACGTACCAGTTCCTGTGGCGTAGAATGGGCATCCCCAGCTTGTCTGTGATTTCTGCTGCATTCCTGGCATGGGGAGGTCCTGCTTGCTGGCAGACTCCAGGAGAACAGCACCCCCAGCCTATCCTCAGCCAACATCCTCATGGGGTCACGTGGTCACGACTTCACCCAGCTTCAATTTGTACAGAATGGTCATCTTCCTTGCAGCATCCAGATCCACTATGAGGATGCGCATATCTTTTTTGCCAAAAAGACCCTTGAAGAGGTTTGCAAAGATTTCCCCACAATTGTGGATGGGTGGAAGCCACACCAGCCAGAGACCACAGCAGCTGCGGCTGCTCCGAATGTAATCACTTAAAATGTTTATACCTATATCTTAATGCTACTCTCACTTTTGATTAGAGAAGCTTCTCTTTTCAGATGGTGGTGACCTCTGGATGTCTCAAAAGTCACCATGGTGCTGTGAAGAAATGACAGTGGAGTGTTCAGCACTGAGACATCTCTATCACACCCTCCAAGGCTCAGGGTCCATTGCAGAAGAAGTGGCAGAAAAAATGTAAGAACCAAAGGAAGGGAAGGACTGCTTCCAATGCAATCTTCCAGATACAGAATGACCTTGATATTCATGCCTTTGCAGTGGCTAACACTGCCTACACAAGACCTTAATAACAGGAGAAAAGACGATGACACCTAAACAAAAGCAAGGGCTAGAGAGATGGCTCAGCAGTGAAGGCTCTTGCCTGCAAGGCCTAAGGACCCAAGTTTGTTCCAGAGCCATCTGCACAAAGTGCATGCATTTGGAGTTTGTTTGCAGCTGCTGGAGGCCCTGGTGTGTCCATAATCTGTCTTTCTTCTTCTTCTCCTTCTCCTTCTCCTCCTCCTTCTCCTTCTCCTTCTCCTTCTCCTTCTCCTTCTCCTTCTCCTCCTCCTCCTCCTCCTCCTCCTCCTCCTCCTTCTTCTTCTATCTCTCCTTGCAAATAAAGTATTTTTTAAAAGAGAGACTAATTGGAATGGGGAGGAGATTCGCTGGAGAGTGGATTCGAGAGGGGAGGATGGGGGTGGGGGAGGTAACTATCATGGTTTATTGCCTATACTTATCGAAGCTGTCAATAAAAAGTTTTAAAAATAAATTTAAAAGGGGGAATTGAAGAGGGCATAGGAATATGTTGGTGAAAGTATATGAAATTTCATTTCTACGAGCAGAAGGAGTTCTAAAGATCTTCTTGTGCCACATAGTGCCTACTTTCATTAAATGGAATGAGAGAACATTTGAAGTGTTCTCAATTCAGATGTGTATATGAGGCAATGCATATGCTAATCAACTTAACTTAGCCATTCCAAAAATGGAGGCACATTTCAAAATATCATTTATACCTAGTGAATACATATAGTTTTATTTGCCAATAAAGCCCTGTTGTTTTAAAGAGAGCAGATGTTTCTCCTTGACGAAGTCTTCCCCAAGTCCCCAAGAAGGTGCAGGTGGATTCAGAGAGCTCCTTTTGTCCTATCCAAGTACCAGGCCCATCCTCCTGTGATTGCCTGCACTTGTCTGGAATCCTCCCTCAGCTAATACTAGTTAATCTCCTCTACTCTTGGGCCTTAGCACACTGCTTGTGAGGACCCTAGGAACCCAAGTACCTGTAAAATTGAATTAAGTGAACTTTCAAAACTTTACAAGATTGCAATCTGTAATCTTACAAGAATTCTCTAAAATAAATCTCTGTTGTTATGAACTAGTCACTCTACTTACTGAGGTGTCCTCTAACTGGGTTCCATCAGCTGCATCACCTGGAAACTGCATCACACACACACACACACACACACACACACACACACACACATATATATATATATATATATATATATATATATATATATATATATATATATATATATGAGAGAGAGAAATTTCACATTAGAAGGGATTCCAAGGAGTCCCTCTGATGTTACAGGACCAATCACCTCCCCAGATGGCACCCTGGGAGAGGAGGGTGCCCACAGCACAGCTAGAACACAGAGCCTGCCCTCACACACAGCCAAGTTCATCTCTGCAGTAGACCGCAAACAGTTATTACTGCAGATGGTTACTTAACTACTCTGATGATTACAAATTATCCCAGTGCATGGCTTCCAAATTGGGGAGATGTGTGTCAAAATAAGAATGTGTCCTTGACGGTGTTCCACGCACAAGATACTCGTTTATCAAGTGTGTCACAGCGGCGAAGAAAGGCCAAGCATGGCTTGTGGTACGGGAGGGCCCCCATGCACTACTGATGTGCAGATCTGAATCATCGACCAGCCGAAGGACAGAGTGACCCACATGCCTCCTCCTTTGCATTCTGAAAAGCTGGATCTTGTCAACAGAGGCAAAAACATAGGAGAGGTTTTGTTGTATGAGCTGTGAATTTTATTGAAAAGAAAGAAAAGGCAAGAAATTTAAAAAGTGAGAAGTGGGTTTCCAATGCTCCCTGAAAGGAGTTGAATTTTTAAAGAAAAACATTTTTCAATCATTTGTAACATAGCCATGCAGACCTGCTTAGCTCAAAATAACAATGCCGTTTTTTTATTAATGGCCCTTGAGGAGCATGGATGTTTATTTCTACTTCATTTCATACATAAACAAGCCTCCCTCCAAGATGGCATTTACACTCAGCTCCTGCTATATGGTTCACGTACGGAATCTGGATGTAAATCAAGTTCATCATTCCCTCACTGCCTTTTCTCCAGCATCTCATTGCACAATAAAATATTTTGCTTTGGGAAAAATCTACATCAATGTTGTTTATATGCGAATATAAACAACCCCTTAAACCTCTCTTGCAGTATTTAAAACACACGTGGCATGTTCAGCTCAAAGAAAATCCAAGCTTGAGAAGAACTCTTGGGTTGATATCAAGAAAAATGACAGTGTAAGGACCTCCAACTCTTCTCCTTCATAAAACAAATGAGAACACTGGCAAACATGGTCAGAATCAACCTTTCCCAAACTCCAGAAATTAATCAAAGGCTTGGAACATCCAGGAAACATGATTTTTCAAGACAGTTGGCTCTTGGTAAGAAGAATTATTGTTGACCCTCCAGCTTTCTGGATAACCCTGAAAACCAGCAGCCCAGCCATGGGAGAGAACCATGGGGGACCACAGAAAGGGGCTGGTACCTTCTAAGAATAAAAGAAGCAAAGGCTGGGGGTGAGGTGAGAAAGGGCAAGGTAAGAAATGTCTACTTGGGGCTTCAAAATGCTCTAAGGTGGTGTTGCTTCACTTGAGCGAGTCCTTGAGATGGTGAACTCGAAAAGAGAAAAAGGGTTAATTTACATTCACAATTTAGAGGTTGTGGAGTAATGTCCTTCTAATTGTAATATTCCAGCTAGGCAGGGCTTAGTGCCTTGAATCCTAGCACTCAGGAGTTCAAGGTCAGCTGGGGAGAGTGAGACCCTCCTTAAAAACAAACAAAATTCCATGTTCTAGAGAGGGCCATTGAGGCTCATAAGGATCAGAAATTAAACAAAATTCACAAATCTCATGAAACTCCTGAAGCAAGATCCACAAGGTCAAAGGCTATCCACATAAGAAACAAAGGCCTGGAGAGAGCAAGTCTTCTCCGTCAGCCCGGCTGCTTGCAGGTAGGGCTGTGCCCCATGCATCATCATCAGGACATGCAGAGCCACCCCTGGTGGCTGCTCTGGAGTCGAAGCTGCCTTTGAGTTCTCCAGACTCCTGTGAAATTGTTAGTTTGGTCTGTCATTAGGGGCCATATCTGGGGTGTGAGCAGATACCTGTTCTCTCCTCCACATGAAAGTTCACACAATCATGGTCAGGGTGTCCTGCTGTTTAGGGCTGATGGTGGCCTATCAGGAAGGGAGCAGGTGGTGGGACAAAATTGCAGAAATAAGAAAGAAAAGGAAGAATAGGAAGGAGGAAAGATCCCATAATTCCCTTCAAGGATGCACTTCAAGGGCTGGTAGACTCCCACTGGGCTCCACTATTGAAGGCCATTGGGTCTCCAAACCATAGAAGTTTCTGGGATGTTTCTGGGAGCCTAGAAGGCCAGGAGGATGTATGTAGGGTTGTGGGAAAGCCTAGGGCTATATGTATGCTCAGTAAAAACCCGAGATGTCACCCTCAAGCATAAGTGAAGGCTAAGGTAGAGTTGTCAACTGTCTAGCTGGGTGTTGAAAGGTACACTCCAAAGCACATGGAGCCCTTTAAGAAGACTGAAAGTCATATAAGTATGCGTGCCACCAGGAATGGCTCAGAGATCCTAACTTAATCACATCTGGAAAGACCTTCTTTTAACAAAAAGGTTCACAGTAACAGGTTCTTGGATTTAAGATTCAACCAATTCATTGTTTTAGCAGTATTCCCTAAACCGATCTACAGATTCAATAAGATCGTCATCAAGATTGCAGAAAAAAAATTTTTTTTCATAAATTGAGAAGTTCATATTGACATTTAAGGATCCTCACTTGCTAACGTTCTCTTGGGAAAGAACAAACTTGGAAAATTTACACTTTCTAATTTCAAAGTAACAGAAAGCTACATTAATTAGCACTGTATGGCGCTGGGTATAAGAACAGACAAATCCAGAAATAAATCTATGCATCTTAATTTTTAAAATTTTTGATAAGAGCCAAGAAGCCAACTGGAAAGAATAGGGTTTATTTTGTTTTTGCTGTTGTTTTTTAAGGACTGCTGCCTGGACAACGAAATAGCAGCATGCAAAAGCCTGTAATCAGATGCATACCTTATGTCACATGGACAATTAACTCAAAATGGATCTAACTCTACTACTACTTGTATGTAAGTGAAATCTTAAACATTCACTCTGGGTGCTTTCTTAAACATGGCACCCAAAACACATACAACAAAAGAAAAAGTTGATACATTGGATTTTATTAAAATTCAAAAGTTTTGTGCTGTGAAGGATGCCATCAAGAAACCCAAAGGACAACTCAACAAATAAGAGAAAAATATTTTCAAATCTGATAAGGGACTTATATCCGGAATACGTGATAACAAGACGACGACGATAAGTAATCCGTTTAAAATATTGAGAGTAAGTGATCTGGATAGACATTCCTCCACAGAAGATACACAAACGGCCATGAAGGACAGGCAAGGACGCTGTGCACCTTGCGTGTTGTGGTCAGCTTTCTAGTTGCTATGTAGAAAGAACCCAAGCAAAAGCAGCTTGTGGAGGAATGGGTTTATTTGGCTTACGGACTTGAGGGGAGACTCCATCCTGGCAGGGAAAACGATGGCATGAGCAGAGGGGTGGACATCACCTCCACCACAGCACTGCAAACAGCGGCAGGAGAGTGTGCCAAATACTGGCAAGGGGGAGCTGGCTTATAACTCCCATAACAACACAGCTCTAGTGAGGTTCTAATTCCCAAATTGCTATCAGCTGAGGATCGATCTATCAGAACACATTCATTTGTTTGTGAGGGACACCTGGATCAAACCATGACAATGCATCATCAGGAATGCAGAGCCACCCCTGGTGGTTCCTCATTTCTCCTGGCTGACAGCTACATTCGCAATTACAGAAGTCACCAGTCACAGAGGCTCCTTTCCACATGCTTCCAAATATATTCCAAAGAGATTGACTCTGAATAGACAAATCTGTAGAGAAAAAAAGAGATTATGAATGGGATAAAAACAGGGAGAAATGGCAAGTGAGGGGCGTGGGGGCTTAACTTGAAGCTATGACATATTCTCCAGCTGCGGTGATGATGGTTTCACAACTCTAAATATACTAAAAGCACAGACTGAACTGACAAATAGGTGAATTTTTTGGTAGATGAATTACATCTCAAAAAATGCTGTTATTTTAAAAATCAATAGGTGAGATGGATGAATTGGTATAAAGAAGGCAATAACTTTTATGTATATCTAAAATGTCTAAAATAAGACTATATTTATATATGATATAAATAATAAAACTATTTGTATGAGCATTAAAACTACACAGAAAAATGCAAAATAAAATAGTATTCATAATCTCACTTTCAAAATTAATGATATTAATATTTTGAGAAATATATTTCTAAAACTATTTGTTACATTTTAAATGATGAGATTAAAATATGCATGCCTTTGTTCTGTTTTTTTTCTTTATTATCCATAAATTAGATACACTGAGCGAGCAAATAATGTGTTGGTATCCCCAGTTCCCAGATTTCCCTCTTCCCTGTCCCCAATCAGCTGGGTATCCTCCTCCATGGGTAGTCTGGATCAGTCCACGAGGTAGGGGGTTATGGACAGCCTAGGGGTCAACCCTGTTCCACCCACCTTTGTATGTTGTCACTGAGGGGGCCATGTCTCTGGCAGTTCTCCCCACCATGGCTCTTACAATCTTTCCGCCCCCTCTTCTGCTCTGTTCCCTGAGTCCTGGTGGGTATTAAGGCTGCTTTATTGTTGAGGTCTTAGTGGCCTTTGTACTTCTGCTTTAGGTTGTGTTGAAGATCATTGGTGTCTGTCTCTCCGTTTGTCCTGGGTTGACTGATTGGCTGTGGTTATGGGTCTCTTGCTTATCCCACCACTCTCTGCAAGGTTCCACGTGGATCCTCCATGGTAGGTCTGGGATGGCTCATCTCTTGCCAGGATGTCAGCTATCGGCCTGCAGGCTCATTGGTAGGGTTGGAAAGACCACAGCTCTCTCGTTGTCTGCTGAAAAAATACAAGCAGAATCTCCATCAGAGAGTGAGATCAGTATATGTTAACTGAGACACACATTCCTGAGTTGGCTAGATTCTATTGTTAGTAGCCTGTTTGTAAAACTCTTGTAAAATGAATTTCTCTTTGGGGTCCCAAGATTTTGGTTCCCAGTGCATTTCACCCTGAAATCCCAGTTCCAGTCAAGGACTCCCCCGTCACTGAGTAGATTACTTGGCCAAATTAAAAGCTGTTGATTGCCTCCCCCAGGCTTTGGCTCCTCCATTGCACAAGTGCTCCTTTCTTGGTTCACTGTTCTCTCCCCTTAGGAAGTGTGTTCAGTTTACTCAAGGTGGCAGACTGTGTTTCATATCAGTGGTCTCTGCTTACTCCAGCTGTCGTTGACCAGCTTCCCCTGGCAGCTTGTGCAGTGCCTTCCAGATCTACACTAACTACCATCTGGGGGCTGGTTACCATTCTGGACCTCGCAGGGTCTCTTGATGCTGATAGATGGTTTTCTGTGGTTTCTTCAGCAACAGATCCTGCCTTGGGCCTGGGGTGGGCATTCAAGAGCTTTGACAGAATTCTGTCTTATTTTTGGAACCTCATGGGTCACTTTGGTCAACAGCTCAGTGAGGGAAGGAACCAGTGACTGGGGCCAGGAGTTTCAGGACTGATTGATTTTTCACAGGCTTAGACTCTCCCCTTCTATTCATGGCCCCTCTTGCCAGATGATGCCCACTCCTTGCTCCTTAGGTTACATTATGCATGTGAGGATTTTATGATTTGAACCAATTTTGGTTCAGCTTCATGTTTAAGTCATCCCTTTCCCCCCCCCCCCATTTCTTACCTCTCTTTCACAAACTCTCACTGGTCCTGATTGGTTTGTGTAGAATTTATGGTTAACCTAGTTATGAACTGCATATGAGGGAAAATATACAGTGTTTGGCTCTCTGTTCTTTTGTGAGTTCACTTAGTAAGATTTGCTCCAAGTCAGACCATTTTTCTCTAAATTTCGATATGTCATTTTTCCTTTCAGCTGAGTAGAATTCCATCGTGTACCACAGTTTTGCTATCCATTCATGCATGGATGGGCATTTGGGCTGATTCCAATTCTTGGCTACTATGAATTGAGCTTCTATAAACATAGTTGTACAAATGTCTCTGCATTGAGATGTGACATCTTGCTGGTAGATGCCTAGTAGAGGGATAGCTGGGTCCATTGGTAGTTCTATGTCCATTCTATTTAGGAGTCTCCACAGTGCTTTCCAAAGAGGTTGAACGAGCTTGCAGTCCCGCCAGCACTGAATGAGGGCTCCTTTTTCCCCTGCATCCTTGCCAGCACCTATTGTTGCTGGTTTTCTTTATGATTGCCATTCTGACTGAAGTAAGGTGGAATCTCATTGTGGTTTTTATTTGTAAGTTCTGGAAATTAGGCCTCTGCCTGAGTTGTAGCTGGCAAAAATCATCTCCCAGTTTGATGGAGGTCTATTGGCTCCGAGTATAGTATGTTTGTCTATACAGAAGCTTTTGAGGCTGATCAGGTCCCATTGGTTAAGTGACTGTTGCACTTCCTAGGCTACTGGAAACTTGCTCAGGAAGTTTTTCCCTACTCCTATCTCACGTAGAGTTCCTCCTATTTTTTCTTCCAGGGTGTTCATGGTTGCTTGGTTTATATTGAGATCTCTGATCCATTTGGAGTTGATTTTTGTGAATGGTGAAAGGAGTGGGTCTATTTGCACTTTTTTTACATGTGTTTATCCAATTTGTCCAGCACCGTTTGTTGAAGATGCTATCTTTGGCCCAGCATACATTGTTGGCACCCTTGTCAAAGACAAAATAACTGAAGTTACTTGCATTTAAAGCTGGGTCTTCAATTCTATTCCACTGGTCTGTCTGTCTGTTTTTATGCCAGTACCATACTGTTTTAGTTACTGTGGCTTTGTAGTATGTTTTAAAGTCAGGCATTGTGATGCCTCCTGAGAAAGTTTCTTTATTTTTTTTTACTTAGAATTGTTTTAGCTATCTGAGGTCTTTTGCCCTTCCAAATAAATTTTGAGATTATTTTTTCTATGTCTGTGAAGAAAGAGGTTGGGATTTTTATCGGCATGGCATTGAATCTGTAGATCGCTTTTGGCAGGATTACCATTTTTACTATATTGATTTTCCCTATCCATGAACATGTAATATCATTCCATCTTCTCATATCCTCCTCTACTTCCTTCTTGAGTGTTTCAATATTTTCCTTATATAAGTCTTTCACATCCTTGGTTAGTGATATTCCAAGGTATTTGATTTTTTTGAGGCTATAGAAAATGGAACAGTCTCTCTGATGTCTTTTTCTGTATGATTGTCTTCTGCATATAGAAAGGCTACTGATTTTTGTGTGTTAATTTTGTATCCTGCCACTTTGCTGAAGGCATTAATCACCTTCAAGAGTTTACTGATACTATTCTTTGGGTCTGATATATATAGGATCATGTCATCTGCAAAGAGGGATAGTTTAGTTTCTTCCTTTCCAATTTGTATCTCTTTTATGCTCTTCTCCTGTCTTATTGCTTGGGCTAGAACTTCAAGCACTATGTTGAAGAGCAGTGGTGAGAGTGGACACCTCTGTCTTGTTCCCGAATTAAGTGGGAACTCCTCTTTGTTCTAGTTCTTAACTGAGCAACTCTCTAAGTCCCTGATCATATATCCATAGTGACATTTGTCATGGCTAGTGATGATTAATATTGATTATCAAGTTTATGGGTTTGGAACTACCTAGCAGACACATCCCCCTGGGCATGTCTGTGAAGGTGTTTTCAGAGAGGTTTGACTGAGGAGGGAAACTCCACCCTGAATATGAGTGGCACCACCCCATGGGCAGGGGTCATCTCTTTCAGCTTTCTGACTGTGGACACAGTGTTATGAGCATGCTCAGGGTCCTGCCATCACGTTTTCATCTGGACTGGATCCCCTCAAACCATGAGACAAAAAAAAAAAACCCTTTCCTTAATTAAGTTGCTTTTATCAGATATTTTGTCAGAACAAGAAAAGTAGTTAATATAACTCCTATGTATTTTGTTACCAAGATTTGTTTAAGCAAGTGTCTGCTTTGTCTACTTTGGTTATTTTTAATTTTATTGTTGAAAACATTGTTAGTAGAATTCTTAGAGACAAATTAAAGTGCCCATTTTCAGTCACCCATTCTGGAAACATTCCTGGGAAAGGAAGATAATGTACACATATCCTCTAGAAGGTTCTAATCTCACCAGCCATACATGTGACTCTCTGTTTCTTCATGTTTCTTCCCAAGCTTTCCGGCTTATTACATTTTTTTCTAAATCTTTACCACTGCTAAATAAAATTTGATATTTTTATAATTGAATTTATTAGATGTCATAGTCAGCCATGCCACTGGGATGAATCTCCAAACCAGACACAATTTGGGGAGGAAAGTATTTATTGAAGTAACAGACCCAGGGAAGTTAAGGAAAAAGGCTGGCCCCCTTTCACAGATCCAAGCAGAGACAGAGACAGAAGCCCACCACCAGCACCTCAAGCAAAAAAGCACACTCCAAACTAGCAAAACAAGAGGAACTCCAGGCTTGAGCTCAGACTGCTTTTTGCATATGTATAGCTAGAATTCCAGACCCACCCCAGAAACACCTTAGGGCTGAACCCTAGGATCTGGCCAAGGTGACACACCTCCTCCAGCCAGAACTGGCTGGAGATAATTTAATAAACAATTATAGTAAGCTCTATTGGGGGACATTTATTCAAAACTATCACATTAGATTACTAGTCAAATTTAACTTTCTCATCATGTTTGTTTTCTTTGTTAATTATTAGTTACTACCTTAATCACTATTTCTTTATTGCAATTTTTCATTTATATGATATTAAGCCTATATCTTAAATAAATATATAAATGAAAGATTCAAAGTTTAATCTCAGGTAGTTATTTTTAAGATTGCAGATGAGCTTTTCAAAATATCTATATATTTTTTAATCTTATGTAGTCCAAGCTTCTTTTTGGCATAGTATTTACAAGCCCTGTGTTCCCTCCCTCATTATGCAATCTCAGTTATTTGTGTTTCTCGACATAAATTTTTGTTCCCATTTAAATTAGATGCTTTTTGAATTGTATATCTTAAAATTGCTAGAAGGGAGGACTCTAGTTGTACTCACAAGAAAAAATGATTTCACAAATGAAAAATTATAATAATACTTAAAAAAATAAATTCACCATAAATTTTAACCAACAACCAACTTTTAATGTTTAGATTAATTAAAAAATATATACTTATTGAAAATGCTCATACAGTTACATAGTGCATTTTGGTGATTGTCGTTGTCAGCCACACGTCGCTGGGATGAATCTCCAAACCAGGCAGGTTTATGGGAGGAAATGATTTATTCAAACTACAGATCCAGGGGGAAGTCCCATAAAAGTGAAAGAGGCTGGTCCTCTTTCACAGGTCTGAGCAGAGAGGAAAACCCATCACCAACACCACACACACAGAACAGGGAACAGGCAGGAGGGGCAAAGAGAGTTTCTTCTCCTTTATATAGGTTTAGGGTGGGGTCTTGCAACCCTTCCCCAGACATAATGGCTTCCCGAGTCTCTGGAATTTCTTTCCTGCATGGCCCACACAGGAAATGATGTTTACTTCTATCTTCTTTGAGCTTCTTTACATCCTGCCCCCTACTGAGAGGCTGCCTTTCTGTAAACATCCTCAGAGACCCACGCAAGATAATTAAAAAAGATCAAGTTGACAACAAAACCTAACCATCACAGTTATCATTCCCTCCCTCCTCTTGTCCCCTTTCCCATCCCCTTCCATGGAACCCCTTTTTCTTTCCAGCTAATCCCTCTTCTACTTTGATGTCTCTCTCTTTTTTCTGGCCTTCTTCCACCATCCATGACAGAATGTTGATGTCCAAATATCTGAAGGCTTTTGCAATAATAGTCACTGTGAGGTCAGGAATGCAATAGCTACTTCATATCCTTAGCATAGTTTTTACATTCTTTCTGGCATCTCTTCCAGAATGTTCTCTGAGCACCAAAGGGCATGACAGAGATGTCTTATTTACTGTGGAGCACTCAATAGTCACCTCCAATAATGCTATATTTAGTCACTAGAAAAAATATTCAGTTATTTGCTAGAAGTTTATTTTACCAAAAGTTTTCAGCTGGGCATGATGGTGCATGCTTTCCAACCCAGCACCAGGGAGAAGGCAGCAGGAGAAGGCTTAGGCCAACCTAAGCTATACAGCAAGATGGAGGCTAGCCTGGACTACGCAGGCCATAGAATGGGAAGCTGCCTTGAGTGAATGGACCTAGAAATCCCCTGGTCACTTCCACCACATTGCTCACTTGGCAGGTTGGGGACAGAGTAGCTTCCCCCACCCTCAGAGAAGCAAATAATAGACTGTTCTATGATGGCTCCCCCAAGCGTCTCTGGATTTGCCCTGAGCACTGTAGACATGGCATGAGCTCCTTTTTTCTGGGAAACACAACCCTTCTATGTCCCAATAACTCCTCTTTTTTGCTCCTATACAAGCAACTATTTTTGTCTTTTCCGGGTAGAGAAAATTGCCTTTGATTAACCAGTGTTCTTCCAAATCTGTCATTTTATAAGCTCAGGCATCTTATTTATTGAGATTTTTAAACAAGCAGTTATATATATATCAGAACCATTTTAGATTTGAAGAGAAATTGCAGGCAATACAGAGAATTCCCAAATACTCACACTAAGTTTCCCTGTTACTAAACATCTTCCTGGCACATTTGCTACCATGAATGAGCCAATGTAGATGCATCATTAGTCACAGCGGTCCGTGCTTTATTCAGTTTCCATAATGATGACCCATTGTCCTTCTGCTCTGGTTGACATTGGGCGGCATATCACATGTGGGTGACGTGTCCCCTTATGCTTCGTCAGCTGTGGCCTTGCTCCAGTTTGACTTGGTTTTGATAACCCTGACAGTTTTCAAGAGTCCTGGTCAGTCCTGCTCCAAATTTATATAGAATATCATTCTATATGGGATTTGCTGATGTTTTTCTTGTACTTAGACTAGGATCATGTGTTTTGGGGAGAAATATCACAGAAGCAAAGTGTCCCTGAAATCACAACACATCAATGTGACATCACTGTCGCTGTTAACCTCAGTCCCCTGGATAGTCTTGGACTTCTCCACTGTGAAGTTAGCCTTCTTGGGTTGTTCCTTTTTTACGGCGTTGTCCTCTTTGGAAGGAGGACACTATGCACAGTCCAAGTTTAAGTATCAGAGCTTCACTTCAGCCCCACAAGCAGAGTACCCACACGAGCCATCTGGCCATCTTCTGCCTGGGAGATTTGTCTATTCTTCTCTCTCTCTCATGATGTCATTCTTCTCTGTCACTATGGACTCGTGGATATTTATCTTGGTTTGTAATCTAATGCTACTTTATTTTGTTTTTCAAATTCTTCCAACATTGTGTTGGGATCTCCATCAGCTAGTCTTACACCCATTTCAAAAATAAATAAATAAATAAATAAACATTTAAAAAGTTTGTTTTTTTTTTTGCAGCTGGCAATGGTGGTTGATACCTGTAATCCCAGAAGTTTGGGTTACTGAGGATGAAGGATTACTGTAAATTTGACACCAGCCTGGGCTACATAACAACACCTATGTCTTAGAAAACAACAACAGCAAAAAAAAGCAAAACCAATCAGAATTACTTAAAATATTTAAATAAAAAAGGGAGCACTGACTTCACACACACACACACACACACACACACACACACACACACACACACACACACTTCTAGCAGCCAAGGAAAGAGTTTCTTCTCTGTTCTCCACAGCTCCTGTTATGGCTCAGATTGCTGCTGGCTCTCTCTCCTCTCCATCATACAGGAAGTCCCTCTGTGGCTGCTCCGGGCTGCAGCTGGATGGATTTTGTCGGTCTCATGTTATATGCCTGTCTCTGGCCAACATCTCCACCTCTTCCAAAAGCAAGAGCATGCAGTCATTAATGGGCTTTCTACTGGGGTCCAGTTCCAGCCCACCATGACCCAGTGCAGAGAGCAATTTAATAAAGGGCTGGGATGGCCAATGCTGGAGTAGTCCTTTGCCTGGCTGCTCTCCAATCAAAGTGAGAATAGAAGACCTGGATCAGAACAAGTGACACCCATTGCAGCTGGGAGTCTCCACGGTACAATGTGGGAGAATTCTCTCCACCAGGTTCATATGGATCAGTGTGACAAGGTTTCTTTTTTAACCTAAATAATCAGCAGCTTGGACATTGTGAGTCTCACCCTTGCCCATCACAAGGGTTCATGCAGAGCAACAGAACCATACACCTTTGAAGCAGCCACATAGGAGCCTGATATTCCTCCTGGCAGCCAGTGTTAGGCATGAGAACCCCGGATTCTCTCTCCTTTGGATACAACCCTGTCACTGTGGTGTTCCTTTGCATCACTGTGTTCACAATACCTAACTTAACAAACTTCAGGGAGGATTTATTTGGATTCATGTGTCAGAGGGCTCCAGTCTATCACGGCAGAAAAGGCATGGTGGAACAGCTCACTAAAAGGCCCCAGAAGCATGTGGCAGACACCAGTCAGATCACAGAAGGCCACAAGTAGATTATGGCAGGAATTAGGTACCACTGGATGTAACGTTCAAAGGTCCACCCTTGTTGGCACACTTCTGCTCGCCAAGCCTCTCCTCCCAAAGGATCTACACCTCCCCAAATACCAGCAGCTGGAGGACAAGTGTTCAAAGCCCAAGACATGGTGCGATGTGTCAGATTTGAGACACAACAATGGGTTTTGTTTGTTTCCTGTTTGTATTTCCTCACTCTCCGGCACTACAATATGTCCCAATCCTTGAGTAAGTCATTTCATTGGAAGATGGTTTCAGAAACCCAGAATCTCACGGAGGTGGTTCCTCTTGTTACTGTGGAGTCACTGCTTCTGGGCCTCAAAGCCAACAGAACAAGCAAGTACAGTAAGTGTGAACACCAGACTGCAATCACACACAGGGCTGTACAAGCATCTCTATAGCAAACACCTTTGGTGAGCAGAATAATAATCCTACCACCCCTGATGTGAGACCTGTGACTCTGGTATCTCACATGGCAAAGGGACTTTACAGATGTGACTCAGTTAAGGACCTTGGCATGGGGACATTACCCTGGATTATCTGGGTGGACTCCATGCAATCCTCATAAGAACAAGTTGGAATTGTCAGGGTGGTACATACCTGCAGTCTGGAGACTTGACTGAGGCAGGAGACTTGGGAGTTTGAGGTCAGGCTGAGCTAAATAGCACGAACCTGTTTCAACAACAACAGAAAAAAAGGAAAGAAAAAGAAGACATGGATGGAGAGATGGCTCAGCGGTTAAAGCACTTGCCTCCATTGCCTAAGGTCCCGGGTTCAATTCCCCAGGACCCACATAAACAAGACCCACAAGGTGGTGGCCCTGGTTCTCTCTCTCTCTCTCTCTCTCTCTCTCTGAATCTCTCTGCTTAAAAATGAATAAATAAAATATTAAAAAGAAAAAGAAGACAGGAGGGTCAGAGTGAGAGGAGTTGACAGAGGTCAGACGGGCAAGAGAGATCTGCTGGCTGGGAAGGTGGAAGGAGAGGCCTCCTGAGTTGAGGGATACAGCAGTCCCTAGATGCCAGGAAAGGAAAAATAAAACAGCCCTGCTAATATTTCAGACTAATTTTGGACATCTGAGCTCTAGGCCTGTAGGAAAACAAATTGATGTTGCTGTCTACCAAGTTTGTAATAATTTGTTGCAACAATAGGAAATGAACACACAACCTTTATCTGTAATAGGCTAAACATGAATTGATGCTAATGGCCCCAACTTGGACCCACTTCAGAGCAGATCATTTAATCTCTCCTCTTGTTTATCTGTAACTTCCACTCCAACAGCCAGAGCCTGGCTCCTAGTACCCGCCATCCCTGTACTTACTGGTTATTTCTAAGACATACCTATCATGGTATCAAGCTTCTTAACCTCCTGTTTCACTTGTCATACAGGCAGGGTGCTTTTCTGTATTGTCAATTCCATCTGGGGAATCTCCAACCTTTCTAAAGCTTTTATAAGATTTTCATTTACTCTGGGCTGTGAAACTCGATGGGTTTTGACAAATGCCTAGTGTCAGGTAGCACTGTGATTGTATCATCAAAGGGTACTTTCACTTTGTAAAAAACCCCTGTGCCCCACTTACTCCTCTCCTCTACCTCTGAGCCTCTGGAAGCCAATGATTTTTTTTTTTTTTGCCTCTTCTAGAATGTAATAGGAATGGGTTGTCAGTCACTTTTTTGTTTCTGAAACAAAATATTTGATCAAAACAACTTGTAAAGAAGAAAAATTCACTTTGGCTTAAAGTCTTGGAGATTCCAGTCAGTGATTGGTTGGCCCTGTTCTTGGGGTGTGGCAGAGGACATGTTGGAGCAAAGCTGCCTTCATGAAGGTTAGGGAGCAAAAGAGGAAAACAAAAGGGCCAGAGTCCCAATTTGCCCTTCAAGGACTTGTCTTCCATGACCTGAAGATTGCTCACTAGGACCTATCCCCCAAGGTTCCACCATCTCCCAATAGCACCACACTGGGGAATACACCTCTAACACGTGGGCTTTGGGGAAGCATTTAAGATGCAAACTATAGGGGCTGAAGAGATATGTAAGTGGGTAAAAACGTGCAAACATGAGGACCTGAGTTCAGATTCGCGACTTCCTACATAAAATGGTTGGCCGGATGGGCATGTCTGCAATCCCAAAGTTTGGGGAGCACTGACGGGAGGACCTTTGGGGCTTTCTGTCCAGCTGGTGTAACTGACCTGGTGAGGTTCAGGTTTAGAGAAACACCTTGTTTCAAAAATAAGGTGACAGGGACTGAATAAGACACCCACCATCAAACACTGCACATCCACAAACACACATGCACACTTAAACCACACTCACATATACACTGTTGTAATTCCCTTCTCATTACTGGGACAAAGCACCTGGCCAGAAGCAGCTTATAGGAGGAGATGATTGATGTCAGCTGACAGTTTCATGGCAGGGAAGGCATGCATGATGAAGGCAGCCAGAGAAGGAAGTAGTCCAAGTGAGCTAGCTGGCATTGCCAAGCTAAGCTAAGGAACATCCAGGTCAGCCGCTAAGGCACGTCTCCTCCACCAGAGGCGCCACCTCTCAAATTGCCATCAGCTAGGGGCCAAGTACTCAAAACACATGAGGCTATGGAGGACATTTCATGTTCAAGCCACCATACACACATTGGACAAAAGGCTGCTAGTTATAGCAACTGGTAATATCATCATACAGGATGTACCCTGTTTAGACCAGCTTATTTCACTTAGCCATGTGCACTTAAGATTCATTCGTTCCTTTTTTTTGTGACTCAATTTCTGAATAATATTCCATTGTGTGGATGTGCTACAGCTTGTTTATCCAGTTGAAAGACATCTTGATTGCTTCTAGAGGGGTGACTATGTTTCTAGTTACTGTAAGCATGTTTGTGTAGCTTTTTTATGTCAATGTGGGTTTTTTTTTAATCACCTCAGTAACATCTGTTGGTCAAATAAATTTTGAGGAATGTATATAGATGATGACAGCAAAGGAAAGATATTTCATGGGAGGTGTACACAAAATACTCAGGAAATTGTTTATTTTCCTGTCTTGGTTTATAACTTGTTTGAAAGTTTGCCTTAACTGTCAAAAGAATATGCATGTGCATTCGTTAGGTTTTTATTTCTCCACTGTTTCTACCCTTATTTTATTGTTATTATCCAGCAACATTTTTTGGAGAAAATTGGTCAAGTAATCTTTTGCAGATGCCTTCCTCTAAACATATCTAAACATAGAATTGGTCAGATGAGGGAAGAGCTGTTATGCCTTCTTTAGACAGTAATTTTCTGTAGGAACTGTTGGTGTGTTGCTGAAGTGGGAAATTATAGCCACATGTACTATGGCCTGTCAATAATATGCACACAAAGTCATGCTATTGGGAAATACATGTACACACAGGTGCTTCCACACTTCTGTCCTGCTGGCCCTGTACCAGAAATGTTTTCTCTCATGGTTACTTGTTTTACACACATTATTTAGCCACTTAAAGAAAAATATGTAATTGGTACAATTTCTTCAACTCCATTCCAAGTGGTATATGTTTCCAATTTTATTTTATTTTATTTTTTTTTATGTTTCCAATTTTAAAACTGAAATTAACTGGATCTGAAGCCTCTGAGCTGTCTTCCCAAGAGGCTGTACCCACCAGCAATGGAACAGCATTCCTGCCTGTTTGCCAGTGTTTGTTATTGTCAGCTTCAGTTTTTATATTTTAGCCATCCCAATATATGTGGTTCATAACCATGTTAAACCTGAAGATTAAGAAAATCTGGCAGTGAATGGAGAGACTGTAAAAGGGAATGTAAAGAATTGGGGGGGGAAGTAGAAGGGAGGGGGAATCATATAGTAAACTAAACTAATAATGAATTGACACCATAAAACCCTACCTTTTATACAGTAAGCTCCTGAGGAAGGAAGCTGAGGGCACCACCTGGTATGAGGGGCCATGAACAGAATGGGAGAAAGCTTAGCCTCAAGAATAATTGCTTAGGCCTGCATCTCCCTGTCCCAGTTATTGGTTCCTTCCCACACTGAGATGTTGATCAAAGAGACCCATGAGGTCCCCAAAACATGACAGACTTCTGTCAGAGCTCTTGAATACTTGTCCCAGGCCTAAGGTAAGAACCTATTGCTAAAGAAATCACAGAGTGACATCAAAAAACACCAACAGATCCTGCTAGGTCCAGAATGGTAACCATCTCCCAGATGGTAGCATGTGTAGCACTGGAAGGTGTTGCACGAGCTGCCAGGGGAAATTGGTCAATGATATTTGGAGAAAGCAGAGATCACTAATATACAATATAGACAGTTGTCACAAGAATGCTGAACACACGGCTGTATGGAAGAGACCTGCAAGTCAGGAAATGCTCATTTGTGCAATAGTGGTGCTAAACCAAGGAGGGTAATCAACAGCTTACTGATTGGCTAAGAGATCCACTTAGTGACAAGGAACCCTTAACTGGAACTGGGATCCATGGCAAAATCCTATGGGGACCAAGATCTCAGGCTCCTAGGGGAAATTCCCACTACTAGAGAGCTACAGAGAGACTACACCCATTAGGAGCTAGCCAAAATACTAATGTTGTCTCATTTAACCTATATTGATCTCACTCTCTGATGGGGATTCTGCTTGTATTTTTTCAGAGGGCATTGAGAGAGCCAGGGACAACCCAATTCCACCAATAAGACATTGGATGATGGCTGACATCCTGGCAGGAGACAAACCACCCCTGGCCTTCACACAGGGCCCAAATGAAACCTAAGAGAAAGTGATGAGACAAACAGGAGACCAAACACCACAGCAGTCTGATAACCCATGAAAGGTCAATGGAGATGGAAACCAATGATACCCAACACAACCCAGGGCAAAGATCCAGAGATACTTAAGATCTCAACAACAAAGCAGGAGCAGACTTAAAACTCACCCGCCATGACTCAGGGAACTGAGAGGAAGAGGGGGTAGAAGATTGTAAAAGCCATGGTGGGGGAGAATATCCAGAGACATTGTCCCCCTCAGTAACAATATACAAGGGGGAAGGAAAAAAAAACACGAAAAACTGTCTCCCTCTGGTGCAGTTCATACCCCCTAACCTATGGACAGATCCAGTATGCACACCAAGGAAGGACCCCAGTGGGTAGGGGACAGAGAGGAGGAAAATGGGGACACCTTCACAAGACTTGTGAAACGTATATACTTATTCATAATAAAGATATTTTTAAAAATTGTCAGAGCCATGGTGGGGGGAGAATATCCAGATACATTGCCCCCCTCAGCAACAATACACAAAGGGGAAAGAAAAAATTGTGCAGTTGAATTAATTAAGGTTAATATTTGATGATTAAAATGTATATCAAAACTCAAAAAAATATGTGTAGTAATATCTCACTGTAGTTTAATTTTCAATTCCCTAAAAACAAATGATATTGACTATCTTATGATATGATTATTTGCCATATGTGTATTTTTTGATGAGGTGTTTATTTAGACCTTTAGACACTTTTTTGTAACAGTTTGGCAGGGTGTAATCTTCAGCCCATTTTAAATTTGCTTTTTAAAAAATATTGGACCAGTTACCTTGAAATTCAAAAGCCACACACTGTCTCTTCTGTTTTACTTTATCATCAAGGCAGTGGCCATGGTTTGACTATCCCCTGCAAAACATGTTGAAACTCAAGAAAGGATAAGTGTTACAGCTAGGGCGAAGTTTAGTGCATTGTAAGTATTCAATAAAGGGTCATCATTATGGCCATATTTATTATTAATAGTATTTTCTTTTATTTGAGTAACATCAGTAACATAAATAAGGGAGTTGGGGAGGAAGATCTTCCCTGTGCAAGTAAATGGAGTCTTGACATAACACCAAATACAAATAGTTGGCTGTCTCTATGTAACAGTTAACAAGGTTCAGCAGAGTTATTCCCTTTCCTTCAGTAACAATTTCATTCACAGTGTTGTAAGCAGCTGCTTGCATCAAGCAATCACCAAGAAAATCCTTCCAAACATCTCTAATCCCATCAGCAGACTTCTTTGGAAACTTTATTCGTCCAGCAAAGCACAAGTGATTCAAGGTGGAAAATCAATACAACAGAGAGAGAGGGAAAACGGACACATTAAAGCATCGAGAAAATCAATTTCGTTTTGCTCCCTTCTCCCCACCTCCCAAACTGTATTAAGGAAGGATGAGTACTAGTCTTTAGGAGCCTGTGGTTAGGAATAAGGATGAGCAAACCTCTCATCTCTACAATTTCTGTTATTCCATGTGCTTGTCACTTGCTGAATCCCAGAGGGTTGCTCAGCCTCTCCTTTCATCTTACCATTCTCCTTCCCATCTCTACTCCTGTAAACAACTGCTCTTGGAGACTTGAAATGCTTGCAAAAGATCTCTGCAAGCTCTTGCACAACAAGGGGTCTGACTTCCACTCACCTTAGCCATCACTCACATCCTAATCTTTATCATCCAAAGTAATGGAGCAAACCTGCAGCCTTGATTTTAAGCACCACACTCCTGGACTCCTCATTTCCTCCTACCTGAGCACTATACACCTGTGCCAGAGAAAAACCACATGCCTGTGCCTACAGGTGACTCACGGAATGAACAAAATCTCAAAAAGAAAATCCTACCATATTTTCTAGTGAACTCTTGCTCCCTCTCTCCAGGGACTACTTCCCAGGTTAATGTCTCCCCTTAGATCTCTAACAGCTTTTACCCAAGCCATTCTTAATTCACTGAAAACAAAATCATCAGAGAGCCATCCTTATTCCCATCATCCCCTTCAAGTCAATGCACACGCATTTGTATCCATCTTGTAGTTAGCCACACACTGCTGGGAAGAATCTCCAAATAAGGCACAGTTATGGGAGGAAAGTATTTATTGAATAGATCCAGGGAAAGTTACATAACGGTGAAAGAGGTTGTCCCTTCCCCTTTCACAGGTCCAAGCAGAGAGAGAAATCCATCACCAGCAACTCCAAAAGCAAGCAAACACACTCAATTTCACAAACAGCAGGAACTCCAGGCTTGAGCTGAGACTGCTCTTTGCATATGTGTAGCTGGAATTCCAGATCCACCATAGATAGACATGAGGGCTGGACCCTAGGATCTGGCCAAGGTGACATACTCTCCAGCCAGGCAGCTGGAGAAAAACTCTAATAAACTCTTGAATCTATTGGGGGACACCCCTTCAAATTATCACAATCCACCCCTGACACCCAATAGATTTATAACCATCTCACATTGTATATTATGTCCAGTCCAACTTTAAAGGCCCCACAGTCTTTACCAACTTTAAGGCTACTCCAAAGTTCCAAGTCTTATCTGAGATTTAAGATTGTCTTTTAACTGTAAATTCTGTAAAATCAAAACAAGTTACAGTGGTGGGGGAGACTGTCCAGAGGCATGGCACCATCAGTAACAACTGACTTGGGCCAGGAAGACCGGGATGAGTACTAAGATATACAGGATCCCTTGCCACAAGGACAGAGAGCCCACAAAGGAGGATATACAACTGATCAGGGATGGGGAGGGGGGGAATTGGGGAAGTCGGGATAACAACGCATGGTTTGCCCACTAAATAATGTAACTCATTATGGACAATAAATATTAAATTAAAAAAAAAAACAAGTTACAAACTTTTAATGTATAATGGCACAGAGTAAACATTTCCAACTGCTATGAGTCATAACAAGGAAAGACTGGTCCAATGCAAACTCAATAACCTTTAGGCAAACATCAAATATCTGTAGTTCAAATCTAATATTACAATGAGTGACTGACAGTCTTTAGATTTTCCAATTCCATCCCTCCAGCTTGGCTGAGTAGCTGTGAAAAACTTCCATCCCAAGCCAACAGCACTCCATGGTAGCCCTTGTACAGTCCTGGTATATCAAAACTTCTTCTGGTCTACATTGCAAACCATGGTCCATCTTCCAATGCTTTATTGGATAATCAGGGATGTAAGGAAATTGAAGCAGAAGGTACATGGAACTCAAGCATGCTCAGACAAGGATTGTTTATTCAGCAATGAGTGGAGAGTGGACAGACTTCTCCTGAGTCTGAAGTCATGTCCCGTGGAAAGCTTCCAGGAGGGTCTTTAAAGACTATAGATAAAATTTTCCTGGGTCTGGGCCTCCTTAGGGGGCTGTTTATTGAGAGACAATAGGTGACCATATTGTGGTAGTTTGAATAATGTCCCTCAATAAATTCAAAAGTTTATTATAATTGTAAATTGTCTCCAGCCAATTCTGGCTGGAGGAGGTGTGTCACCTTGGCCAGACCCTAGGGTTCATCCCTAAGGTATTTCTGGGGTGGGTGTGGAATTCTAGCTATACATATGCAAAAAGCAGTCTGATCTCAAGCCTGGAGTTCCTCTTGTTTTGCTAGTTTGGAGTGTGCTTGCTTGCTTGAGGTGCTGGTGGTAGGTTTCTGTTTCTGTCTCTGTTTGGATCTGTGAAAGGGGGCCAGCCTTTTTTCCTTAACTTCCCCTGGGTCTGTTATTTCAATAAATTCTTTCCTCCCCAAAATTGTGCCTGGTTTGGAGATTTATCCCAGTGACGCGTGGCTGACTATGACACATATAAATGTGGATTGGGCTGGCTGCAGATCTCTTTTCACAAGGGTCTTATCAGAGATAGGATCCTTCAGATATGTAAAACATTCTCTCAGATGCTTTGAGGTGTTATCCTGGGTAAGATCCTGTGTAAAAACATTTTCTGAGGCTCAGGGAGAGCTGTATCTTCCCTTCAGGGACTTCATATATACCACATCTCAGCAGGGGCTCCTGGAACCATGTGTACTTCATGACCCTCTTCATACATGCATTTCTCATGCTTTCAAAAGCATTATCAGGTATGCAGGACACAGCCATGTTGTTATCCAGGGACAAAATAAACTTTATAGAGCAGCTTCCTTCCTTTCAGGTATTTCCTTTCAAAATAGTTTGCACAGTCTTTCATTCGATCCTTCCTGGGTAAAAACACCTCAGGCATCTCTCCATTTTTCAATGTTAAAGCATTTGGGCCATCTTCAATCATGGTAATATTTCTTTAACAATAGCACTTTTCATAATCTAAAGCCAGTCTCTGTGCCAGTAAGTTAAACTTGCTTTGAGTTTTCCAACTTAAATCTTAAATTCTCAGTTCCATATCCTTAGCCAAGCACAGCAGTCTATTACTTAAAGTCAGCTTTGGTCAAACTCTCTGGGCATGGGCAGTAGGACGCATCCACCCCTTGTTCCACTTACACAGTTCCATTAAAGTTTTTCACAGTCTCTCCTTCCCCTTAGAAAGTTCACAAGTCAAACCTCCAAATGCAATTCCCTCTGCACTTAGCATTTTCAAATTCTCACCAGAATCATCTATAAAACTTGGCTTACCACTCTGGAAGGCATCTTCAGTTGTAGGTACCAAGTCTGTATTGGGAACTGGACACAGTGGGTGAACACCTAGGATTTCACCCCTGAGTTCATGTCTCAAAATGTCAAAGAATTGGACAATTTCTGACAGAAAGCATTTTCTTTTCACACAAGTGGTCTGAGAGGTTTACAAATCATTATGAAAAGTTCACAGAATCACCAAAAAGTGAAAAAAAAGAAAGAAAAGAAATAGCACACATGACAAAGAAAAAACTCTTCTTCCCCCTCTCTCTGATCTCGGTAATGAGATCAGAGGAGGGGGAGGGGCACCACTCACCCCCAGTCCAGCCCAGCAGTCAGGACAGGAAAAAAAAAAAAAGAAGAACTTATCCCAAGTTCGAGTTAGGACCTTTAAAGGTTTTTGCTGGGGGGAGTAGCAAGGCTCCTGCCTGGAGTGTCCTTGATAACTTGACGTGAGGTCACTGTCTGAGGCCATGCCCTATCTACCTGTGGGAGGGGTCTTCCTCCTAATCCCTCTCAAGTCTATGTCCATTCAAACTACCACACATCTCTTCTGCTTCCTCTTCTGCTGATGGAGATGAAGCGTTCCAGTTCTGGCCCTAGTTAGATGTTCTTGGAGAGTTCAAACGCCTACAAAAGATCTGGGAAAACTCTTTCATGGCAAGGGATCTGACCTCCACTCACCTTAACCATCACTCACATGGGCTTTGTATCCTTATACCTCTTGCCTTCTCCATATTTTCTTGTGTTTGATTAACCCCACTCTCTTTGCTGGATAAATCCCAGCAGTATCCAAATATGCTTTACTAATACATTTAAAAAAGAGGTTTCTTGGCTACCACATGCCCTGAAGTATCAACCCATCTTTCTGCTCCCATTCAAAGCAAAATTTCTTTAAAATTCAGTGTATTTCCAACTCCTACTTTCAGCCTACTTAGATCAAAATTTGGTCTTTATCAGCCCATCAAAAGTATTTTAATAACGTTTTTATAGTTTGGGCAGAACATGATCAAAAAAGACTTACATACTGAAGGCCTGATCCCTAGCAGGTGGTGTTACAAGAGGAGATTTGATCCATGGGCTAGCCCACTGATGAGTTCCACTGAGTGGGAGAGCAGGAAGGGAAGGCTTTTTGGAGGAAGCCTTTCAAGGGTCTATCTTGGCTCCAGCCTGTTCCCATCTCTCTGACTCTCTGACTCTCAGCAGTCATACAATGAGTGGCTATACACCCTCCGCCATGACATATTGGCTTACTACAGCCCTAAAAGCAACAGGGTCAGCCAAGCAGGTACTGAAACCATGAGCCAAATAAATATTTTCTCCTTTATCTTTTTTTCTTATTAGATATGTTTAACAGAATTCATTATTGCCTCTTTTTTCTTTTTCACATTCTTCCTTTTAAACTTTTCTTATTGATGGTTTTCATATGATTACCCCATTACTTTCTTTCCCACATCCTCTTCCCACTGAACCCCTTCTTCTTTCAGACTAGTCCTTCAATATGATGTGACCTTTTGCACTCTCTACCATTCATGATGACATGTTGATGGATCCAATAGACTCTGTTCTGTTCTCAACTTACCAAGATTTACGAAAACAATTGACCCTCTTCTTTAAAATGAAATTACAATGCCAAAATGTGGAGTACATGAAATTACTCTTATCTGAACTTATAATCTTTAAATTTCCATAATAAAGTTTAATATACTTGCTGATACATAATTTACAAACAATAAAGTGCACATATAGTTTCATGGATTTTTGACAGGTATACACACCTTTATAACAATCAACACTACAATTGGGTGTATAATATTTCCAGCACCTCAAAATTTATCCTAGTACTCCATTCAATCAATCCCTACATTTACTTTTACTAGGCAACCACTAATGTGCTTTCTATTATATAGTATAGATTGTCCTTGGTGTCCATATTACCAGAATCATTGGAATCATATATTATGCACTCGTTTTCTTTTTTATTACTTTGTGTGCTTTTGAAATTTATACTTGTTATGTGCACTAATAGTTAATTCCTCATTTCTCCTTTTTTTTTTTGAAACAAGGTCTTTTTGTCCAGCCCAGACTTGCTTTGAACCTGTGATCCTCCTGCCTCAGCCTCATGAGCGTTGGGATTATAGGAGTGTAACATCACTAGATGCCATTGGTTTATAAATGTTGATTTTCTCGTCTGCTGGATCTCTATGATAGCACACCCTCCCACTTGGCCTGTTTGGCCACATATCTTTTGTCTACATCCTTCTAAAAGCCGAGGACTTGATTCCCCCTTATCCCCCCACATGACATTAAAGATCGGATGGTTTTAATTACAGTAAAAGTAAGGGAACAAAAGTGAGGGAGATGGAAGAGATGGAGAGGTGAAATATGTCTGAGAATGACCAGCAGGGTGCAGGTGTTGAGAAAGATCATTATGTGCAAAAATTGAAAGCTTTAGAAGGGTCTGCTAAGCCATACCAAGTCTGTTTTTTGTTTTTTGGCTTTTCAAGGTAGGGTCTCGCTCGAGTCCAGGCTGACCTGGAATTCGCTGTATAGTCTCAGGGTGGCCTTGAACTCACAGCAATCCTCCTACCTCTGCCTCCCGAGTTCTGGGATTAAAGGAGTGTGCCACCACACCCAGTTTAGTTCTTACATTTGATAGCAGTGGGAGAATTGTAATCTGATAAAAGTAAAAAATATTTAATCATCACATAAATAAGTGTACAGTCATTGAAATGAAGTTTGCGAAGATTATTTAATCACTTCAGAAAATACAATTTATCATGTGAAAAACATGGTTAGTATGAGCTTTATGAACTTTTATGTAAATATGAGCATTTCAAAAGGACTGAAAACTAACAACAGCTGTTCATGAGGGTTAATGATAAAGATGGCTTCATTTTATTTATTTTTTTACTTTTCAATATTTTCAATTTTCCAACAATCAGCTTGTATTAAATCTGCAATTGGACATTTTTTAAAGAATGCCAGAAAAGAAGTGTCTTATTTTTTAGAAGTGGTTACAAAGGTACTTTGATTGCTCAGCCTATGGAACACTTATACCACCCCTCCCCCAAGGCTCAGGGAACAGTATGGAACAGACAACCAGAAGAAAGGAAGAGGCAGGAGGCTAAGGAGAATGCTGTGGAACTGTCCCCTGGACATGACATGGCCGTGGTACTCATAAACGCACACAAGAACAGGCTAGTCAACATTCCATCTCGAAGACAGCAGGGCTCCTGAGGCCCCAGTGCTCCCTGAGGAGCTAATGGTACTTCATGGCTGTGAGTAGGGGGGACCCATTCTCTTCTGTGGTAGGGACACCACGGGACTGGAAGGGGATAACAGAGGGTGAGGAGGGTCTATATGATCAAAAGGCAATATCACACAGGCTCGGAAAACATGATATATATTTGAAATTGCAAACAGAAAATTCTAAAAGTCAAAACAGGAGAATAATGAAGCTGGAAGTTTCTTGAGCTACCAAGTTTGTATCTTGTGATTTTATTTATTTCTAGTTTCAAGTTCAGTGGTAAATCTTTGGCAGAGTAGATGAAGAAATACCAACTGATGTGATCTCAGTCAGTTGGAGAAAACCCAAAGTTTGTGAATTTAAAGCACCATTCCCTAGACACATACAAATCGCAACACCCATTTGTGGTTCAAACTAATGAAGACAGCTGGGAATACTTTGTACCCAATCCCTCTTCCTAAACCCTTGTTTATTCTTCCCAGCTTTCTGTTATGGGAGACATGAAAGAGAGAATATTTAGCAATGATCTGATCATCTTGAACAAGTATTCTATTTACACCAGTACAAATCACTGCCATCATTTTTTTCCCTCCTCACTCTAGGGTCCTGAGCCAGCTTTTGAAATTTTATATATAAATTTGCTCACAAACTGATGAGCTGAATGGATAAAGCAAAGGCAGTGAGCCAGACAAATTTGCATAGACACTGCAGAGCTCAGAGGAAACTGATTTGTTGTCTTACAGATGGCTGCCTCAAGAACCCTTCGCAGCACATGGGCTGTTCCAGGGCACCATTCTCATTAATTTAGGACCAAATCAATTTTGTATGAGTTACAAAAGGATTAAAATGTCTGTGCAGTTCAGACTATGCCATATATATATATGTGTATATATGTGTATATATAGTGCATGCACACATGTATTTAGGTCTATAGGTGTGTGAATAGCTTCAAATACATCTACTTGAAGTCAGAAAGTAGGAGAAGGATGTGTGGGTCGGTCCACCTCTCCCGCTCTCTCTTCTACTATGTTTCTGGGTTGGTATTGCCATGGTCCCTGACTCAGGAATCTCACTGACTGATGCTTCTTCATTCTCCCTCCAGTTTTCTGCTTCCTACTTGTTCATTGCTTAGAACTCTCAAAATAACCTCTCTAGATGGATGGTGGGTCTCCTCCATTCCAGGAGCAGTGGTGGTCTGCTCAGGAGCCTTCAGTCTATAGGAGAAGA
>PVHP010007733.1:0-55731 GCA_004024765.1 Zapus hudsonius | reverse complement strand
AAGCCTCCTACTGAACCACTCAGTTTTCAGGGTTTCAGGGATTCAAAGAATCCTGCCCTGTAAAAACCTGAGCATTGGGTAGGAAATTGATCACAGTCTTGGTATTGGAGTAGTCTGGGCAAAGGGAATTTGGAAGTAGGGAGAGAAGACTACAAAGTCAAAGAGTCAAGAGTGGTGTCTGTGTTAGATATGAGGAGTTCTCAGAGTATAAAAAGCATTAAAAATTTCCTATGTAAAATAGAGGGGGTGAAATCCACAGACAATATGTTATCATGGATTTTCTTCAGTTATTTTTGCCACTATAAATAATGCATCACTGAGCAACATTGTATATAGTCTGTACTATTTTTCCTCCTTATGACAGATTCAAAGAAATGAAATTTCCAGATTAAACAGTAAACTTGCTGAGGTAAGGGGATAAACACAGTCCTGAAACATGCATGGGAACTTATCTGACACTAAGCTATAAACCCTAATAGGTGAACATTTTGTCTTTTGCAAAATATTACCCTATTTTCCTTTAAGATAATGCCACAGTTTGAAACTAATGGTGTAGAAATCGCAACCACTTGCTAGAAGCCTCTACAACTGAAAAAAGAAAAATAAAGGTGTCATCTTGTTTATAAGAAAACGATATATTCTTAATTTCCTACTATTTAAATTTTTGTAAAATTGAGCATTTTTCATATATGTATTGGGCTCCTGCAGTCTTTATTTGGGACATTACTTATTAATGCACTTTGTGAATTTTCTTTTGTTGTGAAATGTTATGTTTTTTCCATTGGAATGTGACTATATATTAAAAACATCAACACTCTGGCATATATTGATTATATATTATATAATCAATTATATATTATATAATAATATATAATATATATTATATAATACAATATATTATATATTATATAATCAATTATATATATTGGCATATATAATGTGTTCTGAATATGCTTTTGAATTTATATATGATAGCATTATTTCTATTTATTTATAGGCAATAAGAATTATACATAGCCAAATTAATTGATCTCTTTTTATGTTTTTTCTTTGTTTTAATACTTGGACAACATTTTAAGTGTGATAAATATACTATTATAGACAAAGGTTGGTATTTTCTTTTGTCTTGATTTTTAAATTCCTAGAGTTCTTTAATTCTGGCACTAGCACTAATGGCCTTTCCTCAGGACTGTGATTTGCAGCAGGCTTCCTACGGAGTTTTACTAATTTGTCAGTTTATTTTTACATTCTTATTTAGTGTACAATACTATTAGCACAAGAGTGCAATATACATTAGCATCTGAGAATGAAAATCTGACTTTGCTTTGCAATTGTTTTATGGGCCATTTAGTTCTCTCAATTTTATTTTTGGGTTCTAACACCAAAATCAAATTCATTAGAAATTCAGCTTGAATTTGTTGCAATAGCACCTTTTGTGGGGGAAATTGACATATGTATGTTATTTTCATTCAGAGAATGCTTTTTTTTCTGTATTTATTCAAGTGATCACACAGATTTTAGTGACCTTTTGAGGTTTTCTTCATACAAATGGTGCTTTTTTTGCTAATTTATGCATTGAATGTTTTTGTTATTACTCTAAGATTTTTCCCATTAAGTTTTTCGTGTAGTTTTGCTAATATATGGGAAAGCTACTAATATTGACATAGTTAGCATTTTACCTATAATTATAAACTTAAAAATTCATGTGTTATATAAACAACATCATGAAATAGAAGATTCCAGGTCTTGTCCCTTCACCATTTGTATAACTATTCACAAAAGAAAATACTTTCACAGCAGCAAAAACAGGTGAAATGAATAAGGGCAGAAATGCAATGATAGTTGGCAGTGTCTGGGAGAAGCAATGAGTGAAAGGCTACAAGGTTTCAGTTATGAAGAATAAACATGCAAAGATTTAAGGTATATGGTGGTTTGAACTAGGTATCCCCATAAGCTCATGTGTTTTGAATATTTGGTTCCTATCAGATAGCAATTTGGGAGGCGCAACTTTAAAGGAGGGGGTATATGGCTGGGGTGGGTTTAGGGGTGTTCTAGCCAGCTCCCCTTTGCCAGAGGTCTGCTCACTCTCCTGCTGCTGTTGTCCACCTGATGTGCAGAAGTGATGTCCAGCCTCTGCTCATGCCATGCTTTCCCTTGCCATGAAGCTTCCTCCTTGAGACTGGAAGCCCAAGCCAATACTTTCCTCCCATCACCTGGTGTAGGTTGTGTGTTTCCCCAGCAATAAGGAGATAAGTATAATAAGGTACATCACAGTGACCAGCTTCACTCTATTGTACAATAGTTTCTAAGAGATGGCCCTCAAATATTCTCATTATGCACACAGAAGTAACAACTGTGAGGTGATAGATATTTAAGGGTTATTTCTTCATTATTCCTTTGACAAAATATCTGACAGGAGCAACTCAAGGGAGGGAAGAATTATTTGGCTCCCAGTTTCAGGGGACACATTGTCATATTTAGGAAGGAAGGCATGGTGGAGTGACCCAGCATGTGTGTGTGTGTGTGTGTGTGTGTGTGTGTATCCATGTGCAAATTTACTTGTGTGAATGTGGACAATGAATGCCACAGCGGTGTTCATGGGCCAGAGGACAACCCAGGCAAGTCACTGCTAGCCTACAGCTTCCTTGGAGGGGAGATCTAACGCTGTTCACCATTGCTTTCTCCAGATGGGCTGGTGTGCCCTGGAGTTTCCAGGGGATTCTCCTCCTGCCTTCCCCCTCTTCTCACCTGGAGGTTTTTGCCACACCACATGGCTTCTTTAATGTCAGGCTGGGTTCTGAGCTTGGGGACTGACTTTGGAAAAAGCAAGCGCTTCTTCCTCTGAGCCATCACCGCAGTCTCTTGCTGGCATTTTCATGTAGGAATCAGCATCGTTTGTTTTAATCAATCTTGTGTCTAACATAAATATTCAAATGCAAAAATGTGTATTTCCTTCTGTACTACTTTGACTACATCCTTTAGAACTTCATTTATTATCTTTTGTTAGTTCCATGCATTTTCTTTCATGATTTCTTCCTTTACCTGCAAGCAATGTTGAAGATTGTCATTAAATTGGGGGCCTCCAAATCTTTTTATTGGCTTATAATTTTTACCATTATAATCAAAATTTTGTTTTGTTTTGTTTTTTTCAGGTAGGGTCTCACTCTTGCCCAAGCTGACCTGGAATTCACTATATAGTCTCAGTGGCCTTGAACTCAAGGCGATTCTCCTACCTCTGCCTCCCAAGTGCTGGGATTAAAGTCGTGTGCCATGATACCGGGCATTAACAAAATTTTCATTATTTTAATATTTTGAAATTTATTGATACATTTTCTTGACCATTATATAAAACATTTTCTGAATATGTTAAAAGAATATGTATTATGCCACTACATGGTGTCATGTGGTACATGACGTCATTGGGTCGCATTGGTAAATGATGTTCGATGTTGCTTGTATCAATGCTGAATGTGTGCTGCGTGTTCTTGGATCACTGGGAGTCTGTGGATAGTCTGTGTCCATTATAGCTTCGTGGGTTCTCAAGACTCTTTGGCATCTCTGTTACAAGGTTCATGGGCATTTCCATTTCTAACAGTGTTTCTCTGGTTTCTATTTTTTGTCTATTACAACTCTCGGAAGAATCTACTTTGTGAACTATTTTGTTCCCTTGCCTTTATGTATAATAATGATCCTGAAATGTGACCAATCTTTAGTGTGTCATTAGTGTTTATCATTCAATGTGCAGGTCACTGTTACTATGTTATAGCTACCATTTTGTTTTTCATTCAACTCTTCCGATTTCCTTGCTCTCTTGTTCCACTCTGATCTTTTTTTTTTTTAATATGTAACAATTTATTTACAGGGATTTTCTATCATCACATTTTGTTATAAATCTTCACAAGCCACACATTAAAAATCAGAATATACTTCCATGAGCACACTGCTTTTGTTTCACTGAAGAGGTAGAGACAGGACAGTCCCTAGGACTTACAGGCTAGGTGACTGTTTCAAGAATAACATGGTAAGTAACTGACGGAGACACTCATGCCAACCTCTGGCTTCCATAAGCACACATGTATGCAAACCTGGGGGCCCTCACTCTTCTTTTTTCTGGGATGTAGTTTAGTGTTCTGTTTTATTTTATCTACTGATATTTTTCCATATAAAGTTTTATTTTGCTATGTTTCTTGCTATATGAAATCATGAATCTTTAACATATTAAATTCTATTTAGAGTCGACATATCACTTCCGATTTAAACTTTTCTCTTCACAGTGAAATTTCCCACTTCTGATTTCCAAATGTTGAAAAGCGCTATAACCACACACATGCATGCCCAAGAGTTTCTTCTCTTTTCTTCATGTTAGCAACATTTGTTTTACTTATACATTTTAGAAAATTCAGTCTGTTATTTTTGCTTCATGCAATGCGTTATTTTTAAGGAAAAGTATAGAAAAACTATGTCATATTTCCCCAAATATTTATTTCTGGTGCACTTTTATTTTTCTGTATATTTGAGTATCTGTTATAATTCCCTTTCAGTGGAAAGAACATTGTTTGACATATTTTAGTACTATAGGCTGAAAAGGCAACAAATTCTCCACAGTTTGTTTTTCTGAAAATGTCTTTATTTTACCATTATATTTGAAGACTAGAACCCTAATTCAATAGAATTTTTGTTGTCATTTTGTGTGATGTTATTTCATGGTGCATTCATTTCTGTTTTTCAAATTAGGAGTCAACCATAATTTAATACCATGATTTTGTTTTCTTTTTTTTTCTGGTGGTTTTCAAAGTTTTTCATCAATCAACTTATATTTTCAGGAATGCATTTATAATTCTGGGTAAATTTTTTTTTTGAGGTAAGGTCACAATCTACCCCAAGTTGACTTAGAACTCATCTATAGCACCAGGATGGTCTTGAACTACTGGGACCCTCTCTCAGCCTCCCCATTCTGAGATTAAAATCTTGCACCACCATACCCGGCTTTGGGTAAGATTTGGTTCATTTTTTTTATTGTTATTTACTGAGCTTCCTGAGTCCTTGTTGGACTTTTTCTCACAAATATTTTTGTTGGATATTGTTTCTTCTTAAAAGTTGGGACATTTTAGCCACTTCTGGTTTATCCCTTTTCCTCACCCACTGTCCTTTCCTTCTCCCTCTAGGATTTCAACTAAATGCCCCTAAGATCCCTTGGGATTGTCTTATATGTCCCTGAGGGATTATTTTATTTAATATTTTTATTTTACAATTGACTATTCCTACAAATTTGCTTCTAACCCTCTATGTTTCTAATTGAGGCAATTTTAAAACTAATTTGGTAAATTTTAAATTTTAATTTATTTCCATTTTGTTATAAAACTTCTGTTTTATTTTTTTTATGCTTTTCATCGACCTGTATATTAACACATTGCTCTTTTATCCTTGGAGACTATTAAAATAGGTTCCTTTAGTTTTTTTTTTCTTTGCTAAATAAAACTTTGGGGTTATATCAACATCTGTTTCATTAACTTATTTTTTCTTGTGTACTAATTTTTAAACGTTTTATGCTGGGCATTGTTTTATTGATATAATTAATACATACTATATTTTGTTATCTTCTTTGAAAATTGTTGATTTTGTCCTAGCCAGTAGTTGCACTGGTGTGTGTGTGTGTGTGTGTGTGTGTGTGTGTGTGTGTGTGTGTGTGTGTGTGTGTGTGTGTGTGTGTGTGTGTGTGTGTGCCCGCGCGTGTGTGTATGTGAAGTGCATGTGGTATGGTGATGTCCTGTATGTGCAGTGTGTTTACATGCGTGTGCAAATGTCATTGCCTTGTGTGCAAGGAGAGGGAGGTCAGAGGAGAGTCGTGGGTTTCCTACTCTTTCACTCATCTGCTTGTTTCCTTGATATAGAGTCTCCCTCCACCCATCACTGCCATTTCAACCATTTATTGGCTCAGTGTGCCCAGTGTTTTTCCAGTCTCCACCTCCCTCAGGACTAAGGTTCCAAACTTAGAGTTTACATTCAGCTGTTTTTCTGGGTGCTTGGGAATCAAGCTTGGGCAGTCTCAGCCGCTCTCAGGACTTTTCTGTGTGATCACCAAGCCCTTTTGTCCGCTGCATTCAGCTCCTAATTTGGTGGAACTTAAATTGTAAACTCCCTCTGCTGTGGAGATTATCAAAGCTGAGCTGTGAGCTCTAATGAGTACGTGTAGCACAGGCCTCACTCTAGAAAGGGAGTCAGCAAACTATGGCCTGTGGGTCAAAGCAAGACAGGCACCTGGTAACTTTGTAATTAAAGCTTTATTAGAGCAGAGCCACACCCATTCATTTATGGATTGTCTATAGATGCTTGCACACCACAGAAACAGAGTTAAGTAGATACAGGAAATTCTCTAATATTTACTCTGGCCCTTTACTGGAAAAAAATACAATTTGCTGGCCCCTACTCTGTCACATGGTCCATATACCAGATATGGCCTTTCTTGAACAAGGAGCACCAAGTTCCCTAGAATCTTCTGTCTTTGGTTTCCTCTCAAGTTTTTAGTATTTACTTTCCATTAACTCCTCAACAGTCTTTCCCAGAGTTTAGAAAGTCCAATGTATCAACAGACACTTAACTTGAAGTTGAGTCCTTAAAGATATTGGCCAAGGAAAAGATTTTACATTGTAATAGACATTGAGCCAACAAGGCATGTCTACTATTGCTGAAAGATACACAGATCCCCAATAGACTTGAATTTAGAATTCATCATGCATTTCTTCTTCAAAAAAGATGAGTAGTTTCTTCCACTGCTTTTCATCTAAGAGGTGGACTTTCATAGAATAAAGCAGCCAAAAGAATAGCCAATTGTATCTATTAGTATACTTGGTCAACCCATACCACATCATTTATTTATATTTATCTGTCTCATCTCAACGTCTCTCCTTCCAGTACAATAATACAATACAATAATAGTGAAATCCAAGGTGCAGGCGAACTTTGAATATTCCCCATTTTATGGGTTTTGCTAAAATTTACTACCTTATGATTACTACTGCAATATTATTCATTATCCTCTGTTCCTTCTTTGTACAGAAGAACGATGATCCTGCAATCATTCCTTTTATACTGGTCAATGTTAGTTTTATTTCACAAAACTCTTAAGAGGTTTTGGAGTTGTAGCAGATTGATTACTTCTTTCTTATTCAACAGAATTTCCCTATGAGTTATAGCTTTGCTGGAGTGTTAAGATATTTTGTGTTTTGGTAACTCCTCGATGTTCCAAGGAGTTTTAAAGAAAATGTTTAATTAAGTGTTACTCCTCCTTTTCTAGTGAAATGCATGCCTGCTGAAGAGACATCTGATAAATATGGCTGTAACAACCTCCAAGGATTCAGAGGGAATTAGCACATATTTGAATAACTGGACTCTGATGTCACTTCCTCTACAAAGGAAAACTATACTTATTTCATCTTAGGTATTAAGTATTTATCACAATCATTAGTGCTCATAATTATAGGAATATAAATGTGGAGTGTTCATACTTTTCTTAAAGTTCCTTTCTGGTTGCATTGTACATAAAGGCTGTAAGTTCAAATAACACTTTCATATACTGGAAGCTATAATTAAGTCAAAGTTGTACTTAAAATTAAAAATAAAAAGACAGACATTTAAAATAGAAGCACTAATAAGACCTTAAGTGAACTTTCCAACTGTCCTGGCTGTAGAAATTATCTGACTTTTATCTATAAAAAGGGTAATTGGTGTATTAGTTCAGTTACTTTCAGCTGCAAGTATTATACACCCCAATTAAATGTCTCTTTAAAATACATTTTTCCACAGGACAAGATGCCTGAAGTGTGATTCTAGAATTAATTAATTCAGTACTTCAGTAACATTGCCAGGGGCCATGTTCTCCATCCACCGCCTGTTGGTTTTAGTCTTCAGAAATGTCTAGAGTTGCAAAGAAATTACAGTTGCCATAAGATCACATTTGCCTCATTCTTGAGTTACTTTGAGTGCAGTCTATATGGAATTTATTTTACATAAAGCACACCAAAGTGAGACTAAATCCTATACAAAAGAAGCTTAACAGGTATAAAAATAAGATTATGACATCAAACTAAGTTTGAATTTATGAGTAGCAGAAGCTGATCAATACTTGAGGTATGCCTCTACTCCCAGGGGCATGCTGGTCCATTTTCAATAACTGAATCTTTGGGGGAAAGATTCCTGAGTTGTATCATCTGTCAATTTCTGCAACATAAATATTTCATCATGGTTAATTTTAAAATATAAAAATGATATCATAGGATGCAGAGTACAGAGGGGTGCATTTGGATTTTATATATATCTTCATTTTAATAATATTTAAGTCATCATAATTTATTATTTTTCTGAAAAATAATGGCTGTTTTTCAACTGTTTTGAAAAATCCCTGAAAATGTAATCTTGAGCTGCCAAGAGCATGCTCAATTGAGCTCTGCAACTTGCCCCTGTTTCCACCATCTCTCTCCTTTCTGGCCAATGAGCTCTGTGGCCTTGTATTAGGTGCACATGCATATGGTTAAGGAATTCATTAAAAATTATCTAGAATATATGTGATCATTGTACTCACTAGGAAACATTGTTAAATTTAATATCCAAGTACCAACCTGAGCATAGCTTGAAATCACTCTAACATGTTATCAAATAGGAAAAGGCAGAAAAATCTATCATATTTATTGAAACTTGATCAAGGAAAAAAAAAGAAGTACAATTAAAAAATGCCATTTCTAACAAGATACAAGAGCAGACATTTTGATTCTGAATCTGTGCTCCTTAGCTGTGGCTTTGGATCCTGTGTGACCTTGGTTGGGGCATATCACCTTGGAAGGGCATTGCTTTCTTCAATTCCTAAACAGAGAGGCACAGCCAGCTAACACGGACCATTGTTTTCTCCCATAAAGTTTGTTATTTTGAAAAACTAAAATCATTATAGAGTTGGCATGTGGCTCAGGGGTAGAGTGTTTGGCAGGTGTTAGACCTTGGATTTAATTCTTCCTCTAGTGAGGAAGGAAGGAAGAAGGGAAGGAAGGTCTGGAGGGAGGAAGGGAGGGAAGGAGGAAGAGAGATAAGAAAGGATAAGAAAGAAGAAATTGAATAGAGTTCTTCTGCCCTTCACAATCCCAACTTTTAAAAGTTAGCAATGGGATCACCTTTCAATAAATTATGTAAAATTTATGTTGAATAATTTTGCTGAGTATTATGCATAGTTGTTTATTAGTTTGTTTTTTCCCCAAACCTCTATGTCTCTAAGGACAGGTCACAGTGGAGTAGACACAGTAAAGGAATATTCTTTTGGAAGTCTTTCAGGTTCAAGTAAGTTTGGAGTTCAAATCTGTATTTGTCTAAAGGCAAACAGACCATTCCCTTATACAAACTTCCCATTCACTGACGGATTTCATTTCCAGTTTAACATGTTTAGGAACCACATATGAGGGAAAATATGTGGTGCTTGGCTCTTGTGTGTGGTCACTAAGAATGATCTGTTCCAAGTCTGCCCTTTTTTTAATTTCAATATTAGGGGGGGATTGGAGGGTGGGGAGGGATGGGAGGGTGGGGGGACTCATATCGCAAACTAAACTAATAAGGAATTGACACCATAAAGCCCTAGCTTTTATTCAGTAAGCTCCTGAGGAAGCTGAGGGCACAACCTGGTACGACGGGCCATGAATAGAATGGGAGGAAGCCTAACCTCAAGAATAACTGCTCAGGCCTGGATCTCCCTGTTCCAGTTATTAGTTCCTTCCCACACTGAGCTGTTGATCAAAGAGACTCATGAGGTCCCCAAAATGTGACAGACATCTGTCAAAGCTTTTGAATACAAGACCCTATTGCTGAAGAAATCACAGTGTCATTAAAAAAATAAGAGAGATCCTTCTAGATCCAAATGGTAACCAGCTCCCAGATGGTAGCATGTGTAGCACTGGAAGGTGTTTCATGAGCTGCCAGGAGAAACTGGTCAATGATATTTGGAGAAAGCAGAGACCACTGATGTACAGCATAGACAGTTGTCACAAGAATGCTGAACACACGGCTGTATGGAAGAGACCAGCAAATCAAGAAATGCTCATCTGTGCAATAGTGCATTAAGCCAAGGATGGTAATCAATGGCTTAATGATTGGCTAAGAGATCCACTTAGTGACAAGGAACCCTTAACTGGAACTGGGATCCACAGCATAATCCTATGGGGACCAAGATCTTGGGCTCCTAGGGGAAATTCCCACTATCAGAGAGCTACAGAGAGGCTATACCCATTAGGAGCTAGTCAAAATAGCAATGTTGTCTCATTTAACCTATATTGATCTCACTCTATGATGGAGATTCTGTTTGTATTTTTCAGATGGCATTTAGAGAGCGGGGGACAATTCAATTCCACCAACAAGTCATTGGATGAAGGATGGCATCCTGGCAGGAGATAAACCACCCCTGGCCATCACAAAGGGCCCAAATGAAACCTATGAGAAAGTGACATGAAAAACAGGAGACCAATCACCACAGGAAGTCCGATAACCCATGAAAGGTCAATAGACACAGACACCAATGATACCCAACACAACACAGGCCAAGGTCCAGAGAGACTTAAGATCTCAACAACAAAGAAGACTCAAAACTCACCCACCATGACTCAGGGAACTGAGTGGAAGAGGGAGTGGAAAGAATGTAAGAGCCATGTTAGGGGAGAATATCCAGAGATATTGCCACTCTCAGCAACAATACACAAGGGGGAATAAAATAAAAGAAAAAAAACTGGCTACCTCTGGTGCAGTTCATAACCCCTAACCTATGGACAGATCCAGTGTGCGCACCGAGGAAGGACCCCAGTGGGTAGGGGACAGAAGGGGGAAACGGGAACACATTCACAAGATGTGCTCATACAATGTATATACTTATTCATAATAAAGATATTTTAAAAAATCAATAAAGCCAAATAGAACAGTAACATGAATTTCACCTCTCATGTAAATTCATCTATATTTTAGGTCATCAAAATGTCTTGAAAATGAATTGAGCTAAAATGATCTCAGTAAGCCTTTAGAGATGATAGCTGATATTGTTACAATATCAAAGCACCTAATATTGTGGCTGACATGCATAAGAAGCTTAGTTTTGGCCAAATGCGTGAGTGCATAGAACCCAGAAACTGAAAGGATAAAATAAAGCATTCAAATCAGGAATCAAGGCATTGATGCTCATTGTCTAAAACTATCCCCGATGTTCTTGTAATTCTCTAGCAACTTATCTCCATGGACTACCAAGGTTGACATGAACCCTAGTCCTCTAAGTGGCTTCTGGGGTGTATGTCTCTGCACCTGTATATCTCTGTTCCTCTGGACAACAGTGTCCTCACTGAAATAGAATGTAAGTGACATGGGCTTTGTGATTCATGCAGGCTCTGAAGTCCTCCCAGATCCTATTTTACACTTTTACCTATGATTATCATTCTGCAGAAGTTAAATGATGTTTTTTATAACACATACATGTACTGTAATATATATTTGTAAACCTTGATCAGAAGCATTTATTTTCCAGTCTCCAAGAATGAGTACACTGACTGTAGAAATCAGTTCAGTCGTCTCAGGGGCCAAGGCAAGATTGTGATGGATCCAGTTGTTTCTTGTTAGACAGACTCGCAGATCCTCATGCTGGAGCTAAATCAAAAGTCTTCCTAAATAATGAGGTTTTTTTTTAAAAGAGCAGATACCTCAATATCCATTTACATTGTGTTCCACTCAGCTTAAAGTACTTAAAACATAACCAGTAAAATTCCCTAATGCTTCCAAATTCTGTGTGTCCATGCATGAATTAACTCTGGCTTTCTTCCTCATTGTAATCATGGCTGGAAGTCACTAGAAAATTTATTGCAGTGTCCTAGCTGCAAGAGCTGTTCACAATCTTCCCATCTGAGTGCTCTCAGCTAAATGCAAAAGCTAAAATCTGGCTTCTCTCCACTCACCCAATTAAGATACCTTCCAGCTCACAATGCTCAACAAGTAATTATGTCCAGGACATGTGACAATGGAAAATAGGATGGCAATAATTGAAGGAGTTGAGCCAAGAGATTTTATGTTGAAATTGGAGTGGGGGATAGCTTGCTGTGCAGGATTTCTAAATTACTGTCATTAACACATATATGAAAGGTCTATGTGATATCTAGATTTTTGTTCAGTTTATTCATTCTATTAATCCGTTATTTAATCTGCTTCATTAATATTTTGATTTTCTTTATAAAATGCCATGGGACCATTGACATACATGTGACTCTTCAACTTATAAGGCAATTATTGGTAATATATCTCTTCTACAAAGATTCAGTTAAATAAAAAAGTTCCTAAAATAAATTCACCCAAAAATTGTCAAGCACAAACTGAAAACTTTTTTTTCAATTTTTATTTCTTTATAAATTTCTGCAATAATAGAATAAAATTACTAGAGTTCAGATTTCAAAGTTACTAAACCAAAAAGTTACTTAATCTCAGATAAAACTTATGTTATTGTCTTATAGCACATAGAGGAAAGTGGTATTTTCTTTTACATACATATTACTTTATGTTTATTCATTTTTCCATATTGCCTGTCTTTTAGATTCATTGGGATGTTAGAATTTTTTGAAGTTTGGTGTTAACATTATTTTGCTTAGCTAAATAAGTGCTTATTTAATATATTTAGGGAGATACTTCAACTATTTTATACTTTTGAACATTTTATAGACAAAAGGGCAGTGCACATACTTTCTCAGATTTAAATAACAACAATGAACTTGTCTCAAAAATAAATGGGAATAAGAAGGCATTGAGTAAAGGAAGGGTGGGAGAAGAGTTAATCAAAATCTAAGACGTTTTGAATAAGCCACATGGAAATCTACTTCTTTGGATAATGGCTCATCCAGAAGCCATAGATTGTTACTAGAAAAATTTCAGTGCCAGGAATTGGATATCTTCCAGGGAGTAGCAGGGAGGTCCCTGATGTCCTCAATACATTATAGGCCATTGCCAAGGCTCTTAGTTGCCCACCAGAAATAGATGGTATGACCCTATTGCTGCAGATTCCACATGCTTGGGCTGCAGGTCTCTGAGAAATCAAGCTGGAGCTGAGCTGGAATCCTCCTCCCTGTTAATCAGCTGACAGAAAGCTGGAACAAGCTATACTGCGTGCAGCCCTATGGGAGAGAGAAGCCATCAAAAGTGGTGAACAGCAGTGGACTTTGCAAGCCTTAAGAAGCCAAATGTGTCAACTGGGGCCTTAATAGCAGTTCTGTTATTGGGAAAACCAACTGGTTTCTATTTGGACTGGAGACTCTCTGTTCTCTCCTAGTCAGGAGCCTAAGGCAAGGGAGTCATGAGCCCTAGGGAAATAATGCCTGCTGTTGTCTGGCTAAATGCATATAGTATGCCCACCAAACTGCCCTGTAAGCACTTTCCTGTAAGCACTTTTTAATGTGTTTACCCAGATATTAATGCTACTCTCACTTTTGGATAGAGAAGCTTCTCTTTTCAGATCGCCATCACTACTGGAATGACACAGACGTCACCATAGTGCTGAGAAGAAGTGACAGTGGAGTGTTCAGCACTGAGATATCTCTATCACACCTTCCAAGGTTCAGCAACTATCATAGAAGAGGTGGTGGAAAGATTGAAAGAGCCAAAGGAAGGGTAGGACTGTTTACAATGCAATCTTCCAGACACAATATGGCCTGGATATTCATGACCTCGCAGTGCCTGACAATACTTACACAAGAACTTCATGATAGGAAGAAAAGATGATGACATCAAAATAAAAGAGAGACCAATTAAGAAGGGGAGGGGATATGACAGAAGATGGATTTGAGGGAAGGAAAGTGGGGGTGGGGAGGGAAGATCATGGTTTATTGGCTGTCAATAAACAGTTTGAAAATGGGAGGCTATGTAGCATTTACTACAAGTAGCATAAACATGCATAAAGAGGCGATCTTATCATCATTTTAATTATTTCATCTCTTCCACTTTGATGGAAGGTCAGGTGAAATTCAGACATTTCTTGCTTAAGCACAGTGATGCCAATGAAAGCTGAAAACAAAGAGTCAAAATCTACTGAGAGTTTTTCTTTAAGAAAAGAAAAGTTACAAAAATACATAAGCAGCCTGGAGAGATGACTCCATGGTTAAAGCACTTGCCTACAAAGCCTAAGGATCCAGGTTTGATCCCCCAGCACCCACATAAAGAGAGATGACAAGGTAGTGCATGCATCTGGAGTTCATTTGCAGTGGCTAAAGGCCCTGGTGCACCACTTCTCTCTCTCTCTCTCTCTCTCTCTCTCTCTCTCTCTCTCTCTCTCTCTCTCTCTCTCTCTCTCTTTCTCTTCTCTTTCTCCATCCTTGATTGTCAATAAATAAAATATTACAAAATACACAAATATCTTATAAATTAACTATGGCTTAGGACAAAAAGAAGAAAATTAAGCCAAGAATTTTTGATTAACAATGCTCCTGAAAATGTGACTACCATGTATCCCAATGCGTGGTTTCAGATAAGACTCTACTGAGACATCTACATAGTTAGCTTGAGTTCTGTGAATGAAAAAGCAGAGTTCTGAGCCCAAACCATGATTTGAAAGCAAAACAGTTGTTTTGATCAAATCAGTCTATATTTAGCAGTTCTGTAGAACTTTATGAGGATTTTATGGGATTGTTCATAATTGTGGAATATAGTCAGGATTAATCAGAAATAGAAAAATGAGACTGATTTCCCAGATGAGTAAAACATAAAAACAGTGGCTTGACTGACAAAATGAACAAAGAGAATGATCTCTGCCCCAAACTAGAGAGAACTCTACCAAATATCTTAAAATAGAGTCAAAGGATGAATGTGCCAGTCAGATCAGGGGAGGGTGAGAGAAGTGCATTTTTGAAGAGAGTAGTGTCTCCAGTTTTGTTCTGGACCAATGTGTGTACTGATATGTTCCCTTAATGGACACATCCTTATGGCATTAGCTATATAGGAAAATGGATACCCACTGCTATCATATTACATATTGATCACTTATTTTTATGCTGTACTATATTCAACCATCATTTGCAATTTATTTTGATGTCTTTAACCATATGTCTACTAGAAGTCTAGAGGAAGCTGATAGGATCTCATTCAAGACAGTCAGTCCTGTTTCTTTTTTTTTTCCATTTTTTTATTGTCCATAATTAGTTACATTGTTTAGTGGTTATCCCCAATTCCCCATTGCCCCCCTTCCCCATCCCCAGTCAGCTGGATATCCTCCCCCATGGGCCATCTGTATCTTATTTTAAGAAGTAATTCATTAACATTCTCATTATCATATGTTAATCTCTGAGTGTTTTCCTAAATAAGAAGTTGGTGCTAACACATCAGACTTCTAGGCAATCACAGGAGAGCTAGATTTGGATCACCATTCATTCACATGCTATGCTGTGTCCATGTCTGAATGAAGAAGCATCTCCATATACTTTAATGAAGTGAAAGAACTCTACAATGAAAATTAATTCATGAAAAAAAGAAACTTAAAAATAACTAGATGGAAAGACCCTCCATGTTCATGGAATGGAAGAATTCATGTTGTGAAAAAGTGGCTTACTAGAGATTCAATGCAATTCCCAACAAAATGTCAATGTTGTTCTTCACAGAATTGGGGGGGGGGGTTAAAATTCATACAGAAGCACAAAAGATCACAAATAGTCAAAAGAATCATAAGGAAAAAAGAATATTGCTCAATGTGCCACCATAGCCAATTTCAAGTTATAACAGAACCTAGTAAAATAGAAACTGTGGATGTTATATAATCCCCTACCCCATGGTTTGATCCAGTTTGCCCACCGAGTAGGATCCCCAGTTGTGATGGTTAGGTTTTGTTGTCAACTTGATCTTTTTAATTATCTTGGGTAGTTTCTCTGAGGATGTTTACAGCAAGTCAGCCTCTCAGTAGGGGGCAGGAGGTAAAGAAGCTCAAAGAAGCTAGAACTAAAAATCCTTTCCTGTTTGGGCAGTGCAGGAAGGAAATTCCAGAGACTCAGGAAGCCTTAAGTCTGGGGAAGGATTGTAAGACCCTAGCCTAAGGCTATATAAAAGGGAAGAAATTCTCTCTTTGGCTCCCTGCCTGTTGGCTGCTGGTGCTTGTTTGTGACTTTCACTCACATCCTGCTCTCCTACCCTTCCTGGACATCGGAACCCAGTTTCCTTGGCCTCACATTATGGACTGAAGAGCAGCCGCTCCCCAGGGAGCCTTCAGGCCTTCTGAGCTGGATTGGGTCTGCTGAGGCATCCAGCTACGTGGACTGAACAGCTACTGGTTCCTTCACCTGTGGGTTTGCAGACTGCTATTGTTGGACTGTCGTAAACTACCCCAATATATTCCCTTTTACTACAATCCATTCTGTCAACTCTGTTTCCTCTAGAGAACCCTGACTATTACACCAGTGGATAGGGGACAGGGAAGAGGAAATGGGAATACCAACATAATATTTGCTTATACAATGTATCTAATTTTGAACAATAAAGATATCAATTAAAAAAAAAGACACTGTGGTGTGGGCACAAAGACAGGCATGTAGATTAATAAAATGAAGCACCCAGATATACAATTATACAACTACAGCCACTGATTTTTGACAAAGATGCTATGTCAACTACTTTTGTGGTTGTTGTTGTGCCAAAGTATCTGAAAAAAGAAGCTTAAGGAAGGAGACATTTATTTTGGCACACAGCTTGAGGAATGGTTTGCTTGGGCTCAATGTTTAAAGAGATACAGTCTATCCTGGTGGCACAGGCATTCTGGCAGGAGTTGGAGGTGTCTGGTCACATTGTAGTCATAGATAAGAAGCAGGAGAGAGATGAACGCTGGTGCCCAGCTCTCTTTCTTCTTTGTAATCATTCTGGGGCCCAGGCCCATGGCATGTTGCTGCCTACACTTAGGATGTGTCTTCCCACCTCAATTAACCTCATCTGGAAACTCCCTCACTGACATGCCCAGAGATTTGTCTCTAGGAATTCCAGTCCCTGTCAAGTAGATAATAAATATTGACCATCACAGGTGCCAAATATGTGTATTGGAGAAAAGACAGTCCCATCAACAAATGGTTCTGCAAAAACTGCATATACACACATTGAAGAATGAAATTAATCTATCTCTTATCATTTACAAGATTTACCTCCAAATCAATTAAAGAACTTAATGTATTACCCAAAAAATTTTAGAAGAAAAAGTGAGTAAAATATATCAAGATATGGACTGTGTTAGATAGGGTACTCTGGAGGAATAGAGCTGACATAATGTTAATTTTCTAAAGGAAATTTCTTAGTTTTAGCCACTAGGATATGGGCTGGGTATCCCAGCAATAGGTTATCTGCAGGCTGCAGAGTCAAAGGAACAAGTAGCTGCTTAGTCCATCAGGCTGAATGCTTTAGCAGTCTGAAGCTGGCACTAAAGGCTGGAAGGATTCCTGGCCTTCAGACCATGTTGGGAAGCTGATGAAGCTTGGTTCCAAAGTTCAAGGACAGCAGCAACAAGGTAGAGACACACACAGGCAAATAGCCCAGCAGCCCTGCAAAAAGCCCTGTGTTTGCTTGGACCTTCTTTATATAGTTTACATTGAAGGGTCTTCCATTCAGAGGGAATATCTTCCTCCCTCCCTCCATCAGTCCCACCTGGAAACACCTTCATAGACCACACCAAGATGTCTGTTCCTTGATTCCTAATCTGATCATGTTGACAACATTATTTGTCACAAGTCTACCAGTTGCCAATCTCCTCTCCTTATGTCATGAGTAATTTCCAAATGAAGATAATAACAAGGTCATAGTAACTATGCTCTGTATAGCAAAAAACACACTATTCTTTCCAGCTAAATGTATGGTGAAGTATCTTTAAAAAAAGTTTATCTCTATCTGACAATTTAAATATTATAGTGTGGATTTACAAAAATTATTTACTGATATCTCAAATTATATTAAATAGTGAAATATAGAGGAAAGAAAAATATAGGTACTTTTTTTTTGTTTTGTTTTGTTTTTCAAGGTAGGGTCTCCCTGTAGCCCTAACTGACCTGCAATTCACTATGTAGTCTCAGGGTGGCCTTGAACTCAGAGCAATCATTCCACCCCTGCCTTCCAAGTGCTGGGATTAAAGGCGTACTGCAAAGACTTAACAGATTTGATCAAAAACATTCATCAGAATTAAATTCCTTGTTTCTGTTACTGCTCACGTAGCCTTGGGTGCTATTTGTAACTACCTTCATCTACCAGCAATTCTGTGTTGTCTCTATCCTTAGCAAGACTGGTTCTTGAGCTGGAGGGATGATCTACACCTTCATCCTGAAAGTTCTGGCCATTTATCACCCTGACTTGTCTGAGCTGTTTCTCCTTGACCTTGATTACAGGGCATTGGAGTACCCAGCGGACACCTTAGATTGTATGGTAAATGATGGCTGATCATTAAATGTTCAGTTTCCACTAACACCCAATACAGGCTAAGAGCTGTTTCTCAAAGGGAGAAGAGTTGTCTAAAGATGATGGCAAGGCCTTATTCCAAAATCCCCATGGCATTACTGTGATTTACCTAAGGGGGCCTGACAGAGGCTCCAAGCAAGACCTTTTGCCACTGGAAATAAACTCCAGATGCATGTTCCCCTTTGTACATCTGGCTTTATGTGGGTATTGGGGAATCAAATCAGACATTTCTAATCAAATCACCTTTACAAGCAAGTGACTTCAACTGCTAAACCATATTTACAGCCCAAGGGATTCTGATAACTTCTAAATATATCTATCAAAATTATGCACTCTAGGACTGAGGAACTAACCATAGGATGAGTTTGGGAACCCACTGGACCCCCAATGACACAGATTTGGGCTAAAATTTCACTGATCACCTGACCTCCATAGCCCTACCTTAACTGAAAGGGCACAATGCTGTCTGGGGTTTCTCAGAAGCAATGCCAGTTCAGAGCCAGGATCTAGTAGGGCCCAAAAAAGTCATTCTTACCTTTCCCCAGTGTATAGTCACATCAGTGAAAGCTCTTACTCCCTTTAGAAAAGGATGGGGGAAAGAAGAATCTTGAAATGCTTCAGCATAGTATCAATGTCATTCCTCAATGGGACCTGGTCTCCCCTGCATTTCAGGGGTTCTGAGTCCATAAACTGGATCAAATCTAGACATTTTTTTTAAAGAGCTTTGATTTGATGTTGCTGTGGTTCAAAGCACCCTTTGTTCATTTGCTCTGGAACATATATACTTCCTATCTATTTCACTTCTGGAAATGCTGTGATTAGTTAGCCAGTAGCAATGGTCTACATGAGTCAGACCATTGTGAACATTGGCTTGTCTATGATGCCCACTGCAGTAAGGATGCTTACCTCTCATTTGTAATTCAGTGCAGCCACTAGGCCTGGTTATTCTGGGATCCAGTTAGATGCATCACACATAGGTGGTGTAGTTCAGCAACAATGGCTGCCATTGTAATGTCTGCATTACAGAGAAGGGCAAGGGCAGCTCTCATGTATGCTGGGGCTCCTCTCACAAATCCCTTTGCGACACTCCTGGTGAAGGCCATATCTTCAGGAGCCTCCCATTGTGAGGGATGAGATTTTACATGGCAAATACCCTTCAGCACTCCATTTTCCCTGAGTATTTGAATCCCTCCTCCAAAAATAAACCCAGGAATATCAAGTAACTCCAGCTCAGTCACAATAGGCCATCTTTGACCCACACTTCAGCCAAACAATTAAGCAATTTTTGTCACTTTTCTTAATTGTGTGAGCTGCATTGTTAAACCTAGGATTGCTGTTTAATATGTCCATATGATAAACCCAACATGAACTAGCTTCTTCATAATTTTTCATTTATCATCATTTATTTGTGAGAAGAGAGAGAGAGAGAGAGAGAGAGAGAGAGAGAGAGAGAGAGAGAGAGAGAGAGAGAGAGAGATGAGAGATTCCCTATCACCCTGTCAGAATGGCTGTAATTAAGTGAATGCGTAACAAATGGTGGTGTGGGTGTGCACAAAAGAGAATCCTTAAATGGTACTACTGGGAATGTAAACTCATCTAGGCTCTATGAAAATTAATATGGAAGTTCCTTAAAAATAAAATAAAAATATATTTACTATATGATCCAGCTATACCACATCTGGGTATTTACCCAAAAGACTCCAAGTAAACATATTACAGAGATGATTTCATATCAATGTTTATTTCAGCAATATGAACAGGAGCTATGTTATGGAACCAAGCTAGGTATGCAGCAAACTTATGGATAAAACAAATATGTTAACTATACACAATGGAGTTGTTTCCAGTGAGAAAGAACATTATGCCAGTAACAGTACAATGATTACAACTGGAGATAAAGTATATTAACTGAACTAAATTTCAGAAAGAAAAAGTGCATTTTTTTTCTAATTTGTGTTTTCTAATGTTATTTTGTAGAGATTCATAAAATCATGGATTACATATGTTATGAAAATAAAAGGAAAAATATCTAGGGGAACAGAGTGAACTAATGGGTAAGGGGGACATAGGATTCTGCAGAAATATGCTTAACATGCAATATATACTTGTATGAAGATGTTATCATGTAGCTCAATATCATGTATAATGAATACACAGAATGAAAATATATATATTATCAGGACTAATGTGGGCCCCTAGATTTTGTACTACTCTGTGTGCTTCATTTTGAATAGTGAAGGCCCAACAAGTAAACAGAAATTTGACAGTAAACATGAACAAAGTATGTTACAATTAAATAGACATTTCTCAAAGAAGGGATTGTGCTTTCACAGGAAAGATTATCAGAGTCTTCAGAGAAAATAGACTTAATAAGTCCAGGGAAGGAGAAAGGTTATGAGACGACAGATTGAGACAGATCAGAAAGCATAGGTCTGATTTGGTAATGGAATGGAGTAATTTCACTTAACAGTGATCTCTGGGACAGGGTTGGGACAGGGTTGGGTTTGACAGCAAATTAGGGAATCCAGGAAGGAAGGAGCCTTTTACCTTGACAGACATTCCCAGGCAGCTTATGATGTTAAAGCAATAGCAGGAACCTATTTCTTCCTGGTTAGGGTAAATGTGCTCACCCACAGGGTGCTAACAACAGCTAATATGACCTTCCACGAGTGCCATTGGTCTCATATGGGTGAAATACAGGCACTGTCCTGCCGCACAGTGCAAGCGTTTGACTTTCCCTTCCCATAATGCCCCCTGCTAAATATGCACACACATTGGAATGGAGCATAGTTGTAGCACCAAAGGCTCATGTCTCCCCGCTTGACCTCAGTCTACAATAGAAGCGATGTGGAACTCAAGGCTTAGGACAAGGCTCGTTCTCCTTTGGATTCCCTGCCTTGTTCCTGTAGCGTACACTCTGCTCTTCTTTTCCAATATTAAAAAAATTGTTCATGTTTTCTTCTACATTTCACTCATTCTTTGCCTGAGAAGGTGTCTTATCCTTACCTGGTTACTCAAGGACGGATGTGTTTTTCCAGTGTGTTGGGAACAGCTGTGTGGTAGAGTTTACAGTAGGAATGATATCTCCTCAAGCTAAATATTTTTGGTTAAAAATGTTATGCTTAGAAATAATTCCACTAGAATTTCCTGAGAGGAGAGACTCTGAGCATAAGAAGATAAGGTAGCAGCAACTCATACCCCTGAATGCCAGCCTTCCAGTGTCCAGCTGCTCCACTCAGGCAGGCTGCACAGGGTCCCAGGGCCCCCAAGTCTTCATCTACTACATGAAGATTGAAGAGCTGGCACTTAGATGAGGCTTAATTTGTCTTGTGTGCTGATTTGAGCTATGCATACATTAGGTCATTTTGTTCTCAGAGCATCCTATCAGTGAACACTTCTATTATGATGTTCATTTATGCATGAGAAAATGGAGACTTTAATTTAGGAGATCTAAAACTTGCATAGGGAGAACTTGAATAACTCAGGCATAAGGGTCCCAGAGAATCTTCACTACACACACACACACACACACACACACACACACACACACACACACACAGTATATATAAATATACACTTCTACTATTAGCAGTAGCTAATACAACTAGAAACAACATTTTAAGTCATTTGGGGTTTAAATGTGAAAAATTCTTACAACAGCTTCTATCACAGAGCACAGATAAGAATTTACTCTAGATATTTATCTGTTTATTTCCCATCCCCATTTTCTAAAAATTCAGTACCAAAAGGCAAGGTATTTTGAATTAATAATTGTGGTTTCAATAGTTTCCCCAGTTAATAAATTTGCTAACTTAAACCACATGCCATTTTATACCTGTTAACAAATTTAAAAATAATAATATCCAAAGTTTAACAGAGTTACTGCTGGCAAAATGCATTGGAAGACGCATTTAAATAGTAATTTTTTTTTCCAGAAACCATAGAAAGGAAAGTCTCTTTTGTTTTCCTTGGCAAAACTGCCACTTCTCAGAGGCAGCAGCAGAATCTGCATCAGGTCATCCATCCTGCCTCATGTGAGAGAGAAAAGTACAGCAAAGTCTTCCCATTTGCTAGGTAGGTCACTCTGATTGAGATAATATTACCTTTGAGTATCATGTCCCTCATCTGCAAACTGGAGATATTACTTGTGTAAAAACATTGCTTCTATGCACTAATACAAATAACTTTTGTGGTCCCCTGGATGGACTGCGCAGGTTTTAGTTTGCTTTAACCAATTTCTTGCCCTATTGAACTGTCTCAAGAAAATAGCTCCAAAGAAAGATAGTTGTAAAGTCCTTTAAGTTTGTAATGATAATGTGACCCAGTTATGACATTCTAAAATAATGATAATAAGTCTACGCCATACCACCCTGAACACGACCGATCTCATCTAAAATAATGATAATAATAATTTTCAATTTGCTCTAACTGATGAGATTCTGATGCAGTGACTTTTGGGACATATACAATTAAATTAAATTAAAATGCAAAACTACATGATGAAAACTACAATGAATGTGCATATAGTAAAATAATGGTAAACAATGAAAGTATTTCCAGATTATAAGTATAATTTCTATATATAAGAATTATAAATCTAGAAGAAGATGTTTCATAAACTCTCATGAGATTTTCATCGGCTTCCATGATTATTGAAAATGTTATCTAATAAACACTTATTGAGATATAATCACTAGCCAGTAATGCATACTTTTATCTGAATAAGTTTCATATGAAGATACCTAACATGTTCTGACACTTATGCTTCTACTTGAGCTTCAAGGGAATTCCTTTACTTCACACTTAATTCAGACAATTCTAGAACCATATTGCCCACAGTAAAAACAAACACATTAATATTTGAACATTAAAAGCCTTTATTATATATTCAGCATTTAGAACTTAGTAGTTATTGAAGAGCTCTTCAGTTTACAATGAGGTTGAGAAATTTAAAGCATTATTTACATTTACTACTGCTCCATCTCTCCTCAACCAAACAATGCTTATTTGTTTATTTCAACATTCATTATTTACAAATATCTTTTAAAATGCACTGAATAACTCAAGTACTAAAACACTATAAAATCTAAAAGGGGCATATTTTATCAGCTTTATCTATTTTGTTTTTGCTATATTGTTATTGTTACAATTTCTTACTTTAACTTATAAAATAGGTAACTTTTGGAAAGGAAAGATTTAACTTGATAAAAACATTCTGATATTAAGGTGTTTAATGAATATTCTGTATTACCAAGAAATTAAGGAATGCAGAACTTTAGTGAAAGGTATATAAAGAAAAGCAGAAATGATGGCCAAGAAAAAAGGTAATTAAAAATATGCTCTTCACTTTGCTCCTTTGAAGGACTTTTGATGCTCATTTTATGCATAAGGAGGCAAAGATATTAAGTTAGGATAACTAACACTTGAACCTGAACTCAGGCACACTGATCTCAGGATAAGAGGGAAAATGTGGGGAGATAAGCTGTGTCCTTTATATGTGCCAGGTAGAACAAGTTGGGCATTCTTAGAAGGGGAGCCGTGGATGGTTTTGCCTTATAAGAATGAACAAGTCAGTATGCGGCTATAGAATTTGTACACTGAATTCAACATTCACCTCAACACTAACAGAATGGAAATCATTCATTCATAATGAAGAACCCCCAATCACACCCACAGCAGCCTCCACAGCTCGCCCGAATAGAGCTTCAGCAGCTACAAAGACTTACAGAATTAGGTAGCATCTGTGGAGGTGGTGGATGCAAAGTCATTTTTCTAAGAACTTCTTTGATTGCTGATAATTTAATTTGAAATATCCTGTCAAGAACTATTTCTATGCACTGTCTGAGCTAACAAACATGTTAGAAGAAAACAATGATAAAATGAAACATACCTCTTCTTAGCAATTTTACTGAGAGATGGATACAGTACCTACCATCGAAAAGTTTCCTCACCAACAGCTTTAATGAGCCTGCATTTGTAACTAACGAGTTAATGACACGATGAGACTCAGGCATAAAATGGAACTTTCAAAGAATCAGATTAAGATAAAGAAAATATTTCTAAATATTATTTAAAATAAAATATTTAAATTTTGGTATCTTCAATTAAGCTCTAAAAGTTGACTATCCTGATAGCATATTGGGCTATCATCAGCCAAGTTAAGGCACATCTCATGCAACATTAAAATAAAAGTCCATCACACTGTTATTCCATCATAAATTTGTACCGTTCCATCATTTATTCCACCTGATATCAACATCTGTAATAAGATAATAAGCTTAAATTTAAAAACCTACTCAAGGTAACTATGTAGCTGATTAAATCATCACACCCAATTCCCTTTGCATTTCTGGACACAGAAGGTGTTCTCAGACTTAATGTTGTTAGGATACAGCCTTTGCCCTCAATTATAAGAGGCTGACTGAGCTAATGGAATTTGAGAATGAGTGCTTGCTCCCCAACCTGACAGATTATGTTTGCTCATTTGAAACAGCAACAAAAGCATAACAAAAATTTGAAAGTAGCAAGAGAATTGGAGTTCTTACAGTTTTGCTTCTAAGCTTTAACAATTCCATTCCAATATTCAAAGTCTGATTCATCATAAGTGAGGTAGATGGAAGTGGGGAATGGAAGTTAAACTATATATATATATATATATATATAGTTTATATATATATATAAATTATATATATAAAATATCACGGAGATATTTTATGAGGATTAACCAAAATCTGACCAGAATGAGAAATGACTGTTTTGTTATTTAACACAATATTTCAGACTGAAACTCCCCAAAGGGAGCTATTCAGAAATGGTCAGATTTATTTTTCCAATGTTCTTTCCCATGCCTAGGAAATAAATGTGATGTCAGAGTGCATGAAGCCACTGTTCCCTGTTGTACATGTCTCTGTCTGCCAAACCCCTTGCTGGAGGTGAACAGAAAATTGAGTTGTATGAGAAACCAACAAGCATGGCTGTCTTTACAGAAACTACCTATAATATATATATAGTTTATATATATCCATATGAATGGAATGATAATTAATTTTCTCCTCCTAAATTATCCCCAAACTATTATGGCTTCAGGTAACAAAAATATTAATAACTGTCATTTCCAAAACCTTGACTAACCAATAAGTACACATCAGTCATGTCCATTTCTCAACCTATTTTCAACAGAACAGAGTGACTTTCAGGAGCTGGGAAGTGCATAATTACATAGAGAGAAGTATTTGCACTTTGATCATAATTACCATGCTTTGTCCATCCATCTATCCATCTATCACTTGTTGCTTGAGGACTAGTACTTCCTAAGCTCTTTAAGAGAGACAAAGACCCTGTCACGACAAATTTGAGCTTCAAAACAGGTAATCAGTAGCTTGGCTTTCTTGTCCTGGAAACAGATTGAAAATTGCCACTTTAGTCTCACCATCCATTTGGCTTTTAAGTGAGACCATGAAGTCACTCTCTGGGAAGATGTTTGTTTCTGGCTAACAGTTTTGGCTTCTCATAAGAACTGGGACTTGGTTTGTTTTATTTAGATGAAATACAACTGTGTGTGAAAATGAGTGAAGGTCCTGGAAGACTTGATAAAAATGCTGGGTGTGCATTTCGGCCATGTGTGCCCAGTTGCTCAATCTTATTCATGAAATCAGTGAAGAACTTTAAAGCAAGAAGATCTTGATCTGTTTCTCCAAAGAAGGTGTGAGGACTACATAAATCAAAATTACTTTTCTTCATCATGAAATTTCTAGTCTCCAGACAAACTTGTCAAATAATAATAGCTTCCAAATATGGATGAAACATTTCACTGCTAGCAAAAACAGAAGTATTTGCACCCCTGTATGTTCCAAATCTAAGTGTGTGTTTCCAGATGTTAGTGGTTCCATCCATGCATCAAATATAAGAAACGAGTCAGTGCATAGAAGCATTTGCTCTGCAAGCCCAATGTCCTGAGTTTGTCTCTCCAGAAAGCAGGTAAAGCCAGGCATAGTGACATAAGCATCTGTAATAGCAGCCCTCCTACAGTCACAGGAGAGAAGGAGGCATGAATCCTCTGAGCTCTTGGGCTAACTAACATCACTGATGTACACAGCAGTTAGCAAGAGACATGGCCTTAACATAATGCAAGGTGAGAACCAACACTAAGTCATCCTCTGATTACCACACATCATCTGTCATATGCTTGCCCACACTCACCCTCTAGAAATTACACAGAGAGAGAGAGAGACAGAGACAGAGACAGAGAGGAAGGGAGGGAGAGAGATTTTAAAAGTCAAATACATCCCACGTAAAACAATTTGAGAAATGCTTACAAAAGCTGTTAACAAAAACAAATGTTCCATTTTGGTATCTCTAGAGTGGGCATTTCCTTTGCCAAGTAATTCTTGAATTATTCTACTCGAGTAATTCTATTTTTGATTTCTTGAGGTCTAAGACTATATTTGCAGTAAATTAATAGGGTATTTTAAAACCTCAGAATATGACATAGGTTTGGTTTCCCTCTCTGCATGGAGGATAAAATCCTATAGCTGCAAGGTTAGTTTCCTGTTGTTGTAACAAGTTACCCCAAATTTAATGACAGAAACCAACACAAAGTAATTATCTTACAGTTCCACAGATCAGAAGCCTTACACAGGTCTGAGCCATTGAAATCAAGGTGTCAATAGGGCCTTGTTCCCTGGGAGGCTGAAGGTCATAACTCTTACCATCTTCCTATACACTCAAGGATGTAATATTAGGAAACACTTTAAGTGTAAAATTTTATAGAAATCCAATAAAATACCCTGGTCATTCTTAGAAATAATGTTGAACCAGAGATAAGAAACTTAGTATTTTTCCATGAAATTTTGGACAACTCAATCTCTCTGGGATAATTATTGTGTAATTCTTTAGAACTAAGAAACCTAACATCATGAACCTTAATGAGTCTTGTTATTAATTTAAAGTTGATATACTGGAAAATGATAGTCATGGTATTCCTTTTAAGAGACACAAATGGTTATAAAAAGGAAGCACCAGTTTACTAGCTTATCATGTGCACACACACACACACACATACACATACACACAATGATAGAAGTGAGAAATACAGGGAGAAGGTGAATTTCAACTTTGAATGGGCTTACATTTAATTTTCAAGATCCCGTCTGTGAATTGCAAATTGGAGGCGATTCACCCTATTCATCTTAGTAAGAACTTTGCTTTAGATAGTCCAAGCAATTTCATGAAGGTCACATAACCAGGTAATGGTGGGCAGAGGACCCCAATTCAGAGCCCTGCTATGAAAATGCCCTTGAAGCTCAGAAGCAGCAAGCAGAGTTAGAAAAGCATTGAAATATTGCCTGATTATCCTTGGTCTTCAAGGTATTTCAAAATTTTTCTTTTGAAAATTATAAGAATTTGAAGCACTTTCTGTGAATTGCACCTGATGAATGAATTAGACCCTGAAGATGATGTAACTTAGTATTCTTCTGGTTGAAGTCTACCTTCGTTTCTAGGCTTCTCTTCATGTACTGAATATAGACAGTATCCATATATGGCAACATATTGCCTCGTTCTTTCAGACATCTAGAAAAATCTGCTCTTTATGAACAAGGCCAAATCCTGACTTCCTCATTGCAAGCAAGACGTGGAAATACATTTTATCCTACATCATAAATGATATTGTTACATTGTATTATTTATGAAGACTTCATGAAACACATAAACTGCACTATATGTATAGTTTTGATGATTGTTCTTGCCATAATCTTAGTGGAAAAATTGAAACAAAAAGCAAGAGTCACAATGGGACAGTCTGGAGCTAAAAAGGGCTAGAATGGTTACTACTCCTAAACTTGAAAGAAAGTGAGGGCAGAGAGTAGTTACTCCAAGTTGTGGTTCAAACCTGTGGTGAGGACAAGGCCCCCATTAGTCAAAAACTCAACAGGAAGTCAGCAGGGAAAACGGTATCTGGCACTTCTTTCTCCCATGAAAAAGTCCAACTGTTTGAACAAACCCCACAGGAACCAGAGGAGAGAGGAACTGTCCTTCTTAAGAAACCAGCTTCTTAGAACCCAGAACCAGAGGGATGAGGGTGTCTGTGTAGGGCAAGCAGAGTACTTCCACTGCCTTGATGAGACTTTCATAGAGGAAGAAACAAACTTTCACTATAAGTTGCTGCTCTTCCAATTAGGATATATTTAGAAAGCACAGTTAATAAAGTTGACCTTTAAGTCAATAAATCAAAATCTTCACAATAGATATGTAATTCACAAAATAATATTTCAGAATCTTACATTTTAGCAACTTGAAGGTTCTTTTGAATAGAGGGATGTTGAGAAGGAACAAAAAATATTTTACATGTGGGTCCAATGGAAATGGTGTTTACTTTTATGCCACTTTGAGATTTCAATGATCATATTTCAAACTTAATCTAGATTCATTTTTAGTATCTTAGCTGGTGTATTTTTTGAAAAAAGTATTTTGAAAGAGCTTATTATGTCTGAGAATTTGCAGCAGATAGATGGATGTTTCAGTTTTCGTTAGCTGAATGACAACATTTTAAATTCTCTTTTACATTTCATTTCATTACTAAATAGCTCCATGTTTATTTTTAAAACGAACAACTTTTTTTATGAATCTTTGAGTAGGTAGTTCCTAAAGGTACAAGTCAGATATCCATATGCTGTGTACTATGAAATGGTTTCATTTTCAGTTTTATAGCACAGAACACTGATCAGTAATGTAAAGAAATATCCACAACAATGCTGATTTGTTTTTTAAACTAACTCAAGTGTCCCTTGAGTGATGTATCTTCGATGTTCTGGTAAGAGTGCCAGATCCCTAACCCTAGCCTGGCTTCTATTTTGTCCATATCTTAGATTTGTTCCTGTTGTCACAACTGTCCCCCCACAATGAATGGTATAGCACATGCCCATGCACAAGATGTTTGAACATCCTGTATGTGATTTTGTTTTTAATATTCCCAGGGTGCTATGGGAAATTAAAATTACAAAATCAGAAAAAATGAAATCATTAAAAAACAAAAGAAAATGGTTACCAGTTCCCGGAAGGAAGCATGTGCAGTGCTGGTAGGAGCGACATAGCTGCCAAGAGAAACTGATCAATGATATTTGGAGAAAGCAGAGACCACTGGCATACCTTTCAGACTGATGTCACGAGAATGCAGAACACACTGCTATATGGTGGAGACCAGCAAATCAAGAAATGATCACCTGTGTAATAGTGGTGCCAAAATCTAGGGGGGTAATCAACAGCTTTCAAATTGGTCTAGATAACCACTCAGTGACAAGGAACCCTTAGCTGGAATTTGGATCCAGGGCAAAATCCTATGGGAACCAAGAACCTGGACCCCAAGTGTAAATTCCCACTACCAAAGAGCTACAGAAAGTCTACACCCAATAGAATCTTGCCAAATTAGAAATGTGTGTCTTATTTAACCTATGCTGATCTCACTCTCCGATGAAGATTCTCTTTGTATTATTCAGAAGGCAATGAGAGAGTAGTGGTCAACCCAAATCCACCAACAAGCCAAGGGATGATGGCTGGAGATCAACCACCTGTGGCCTATCATCTAGGCCCCAAGTGAAACCTATGAGAAAGTGGTGAAATAAACAAGAGATCTATCACCACAGAAAGTCAAGTAACCCAGGATAGTTCAATAAGACAGACACCAATGGTATCCAACACAACCCAAAGTAAAAATCCAGAGACACTGAATATCTCAACAACAATAAAGCAGACCTAAACTCACCCACCATGACTCAGGGAACTCAGTGGAAGAGGGGGCAGAAAGATTGTAAGAGCCATGGAGAATATTCAGAGATATTGCATCCCTCAGCAGCTACACACAAAGCGGGTGGGGGGGGTAATCTGGCTAACTCCTGTGTTATCCATAACCCATACCCCATAGATTGATCCAGTATGCCCACCGAGGTGGATGCCCAGTGGATTGGGGACAGGGAGGAGGGATACCAGCATATTTTATTTGCTCATCCAATGTATCTACTTTTGTATAATAAAGATATCAATTAAGAAAAATAAAAATAAAGGAGGAAACATGGCTGATGAAAAAAATCTATTTTACAAACTAGATAACAATCCTTACAATTAATTAATATAGATAAGCCCATTTTATTACAAACAATACATAGATTTAGGTTTTAAAATACTGATGCTGAGATTCACTTTTAGCATTACTCCAAGGAAAACAACTCCCAGCACTCATTGCATGTGGTTTTTTGTTGTTGTTTATAAGGATACCAGAGCTAACCCAGTGACTTACTAACTAGTCTTATAAAATTTCACCCGTGCTTTGAGATTCTTATTAATATTAAGTTGGTAATAAGATTGCATCACCTATGATAGTTTCCATCTTTTCTTATTCCATGTAATTACTTCAAAAGGTAATTCTAATAATATCTACTTTTAAATATCTTTCTGATTTTGAGAAAAGTTGTTGCAAAGACTAAAGCAAATTAGCACCAACTCAGCACAACTTAGTGCATCCTGTACTGATATATTCAAATGGAAAGGACAAAAAAAAAAGAAACAGCGTGAATACCCAATTTTAATTGGTTGAATAACATTGCACTTAGAAATGTGTAGAGTGGCATTAACATTCCACAATAAATCTGAATGAAAAGGAAATTCATGAATTAAGGTTATCTTCAAGTTAAAAGACTGAGATGAGTACTAAGATATACAGGATCCCTTGCCACAAGGACTAATACAGACAGCCCACAAAGGAGGATATACACTTGATCAGGGATGGGGAGGGGGGGAAGTGGGGAGTTCGGGATAACAACGCATGGTTTGCCCACTAAATAATGTAACTCATTATGGACAATAAATAAGAAAAAAATATTAAGTTAAAAGGTCCCTACTTTAAAATATACTTTCATGGTTTCTCTCTCAAGACAAATTTAAGTATGTTGAAGACTATGATTATGAAATGATTAAATTTGGTCTTTCTTAAAATAGATTTTGTAAACTGAGAACTACAGGGTTATCTGCTTTAAAAAACCCACTTACTCATTGAACATCAAAGAGAACACTGTTGGATATTCGTGTTGACATATAAGTTTCTTACAGTGATGATTCGCGTATTCACTAATGAGGAATAATAGTAATAATTCAGTATTAATGTGAAAAAATTAAAGTATTTGAGGAAAATATAACTGATGTAAATTATGTAAGTAATCTAGGCATTAAGTAAATAACAATGAATGAAATTATGATATACTTTTTTTTTTTGTTTTGTTTTTTGAGGTAGGGTCTTGCTGTAGCCTGGAATTCACTATGTAGTCTCAGGCTGGCCTCGAACTCACGGTGATCCTCCTACCTCTGCCTCCCGAGTGTTGGGATTAAAGGCGTGTGCCACTACGCCTGGTGAAATTATGATTTTCTGAGACTGGATATCTCATGTGGCTTAGGCCAGCCCATAACATGCATTCCTCTGCTCCAGTCTTTGGAGTTCTTTGATTACAAGCTCGAGCCACTAATCCCAACTTCTCAATTATTTTTTGTTTGCAAGGTACCTTATACACAATATATGCTTAGGACCAATGTTTCCTCCTTGTAATTTTATTTGACGGTCAAAGAATCTTTGTAAATGGAAAATGCACAATCAAGCCTAAAGCAGTTAATTATTCAAGTAAGTATTCCCAGACCATCCTGAACCACACTTCTGTGGTTGTTTGCATCTTCTTGTGCCTTCTCCCAAAGTGACACCCTGACCAAAGCCCAGAACATGCTAGAGAAATTTAGAATCATCAAAAATACTATTATCGCTTAGGATTTTCCAGTATACTAAGAACTGAGATGATATTTCCCATGCACTGATTGTCAGGAGATTAATAAAAGTAAGTTATGTATGTTTATGCACTTTTCATCAAGCACTAGAAAAGCCTCCAGAGGGAGGTGTGCGGGATGGAACTGTGGCTTGCTCTCAACAGAGGAAAGCCATTAGTCAAATCTGCAGAGCTGTGTTGGATCCAAATACTGAATTTAGCAAAGGACTCATGGGAAAGATTAAAGTGCCAGCACTTTATTACAACCATGTCCTTAGCATTGTATTTCAAAAGATATTTAGTAGAATAAATAATTTGAAGATTGGGAAAAAATGAGAACTAAAAAACTCAGATGTGTTGCTTTTGCATCAACACTCTTCCCAATTCCAGGTAAATTTAATTTTCAAATCATCCAAGAAAGTAAGCTTCAGGACCATTTTTTTTGTTAATATTCTTTGTTGCATATAGCAAGGTAGGATCAAGTCACCATTCCCAGTTCCCATTTCAGCCTAGGAGAACAATGATGGATAGATGATCTCTGTCTAGTTTTCTTCCTTCTCTCTTTTTCTGTCTTCCCCTTCCTGTTTTCCTTTCCTTATCTGCTTTCTCCAAATTCCACCTGAAACCTCACAGGAAGAGGAATCAAGTCTACATTAATGCTCTGCACAGTGACAAACCACGCTAAGGAAAACAGGTCACAAGGCTTTCCTAATCCGCTGGGCAATGCTGTGGTAACTGAGTCCTGTCCACAGCTACCGATTCCACTTCTAGTGTGAGGCTGCAGTAGGCACAGGTGGCAACTGTCAGTTTAACCCCTTTCTCACCCTGCTGGTTCCAACACTCGGAGGACCTCTCTCATTAGTCTTATACAAAATAGAAAATTCCAACATCAAATCTCATTCCGTTAAATTAACAACATCACACTGCTTTGTATGACTTGAATACCTCCCATAACTTTAAGCTGGAGAACACTCTTCAGATTTCATTTACCAGTTTAAAAATAGCAAGCTTCAATTTGAAGCAGCCCCCTGACACACACACACACACACACACACACACACACACACACACACACACACACACACACACACACAAACTGTGTGTTCTCATTAATATTCCTGTTCAGTCCAGACAAGTATTTATTCTAACAAACACTAATAAAATTCAGTAGAGTAACATATTTTAAAAGTCAGAATATTGAAGCCATGATGTTTGTTATGAAACAAAGACAAATAAAATATACCTTAGAGCTAAAATGACATGCAGTGACCCCTCTGTATCAAAAGGTCCATCCTGACATAGAAATCAGAATTCCCTAGTGTTTCTTTGGATTTGAAGATTGCCCACAGATGAACATATCATTGCCCAATCAAATTTCTTCTTCTTGGCTGTGTGGTTGCTGAGCAAGGCAGCTAATGTATTTTAAACATCTTGAAACAGTGTGACAATTTTACAACAATAGGTGTCCTCATACTTGCCTCTTAATAGATCAAGAAATAAAGTAAACAAAGTCTAGAAAAGGTACCCAAAGGCCATCATGAAATCCAAAATAGTATCACTTAACTAACTAAACAAGGAGGTTTTTTTTTCCCATCAACAGAAGCACTCACAATACACAGGCATGCCAATTAAGCTTTGATAGACATTATATCATATTTAAACTCACCGCTGGATGTAAGGCTCAGGGCAGTACTGGAGCGTGGCACACCGGGAAGTTTCAAAATTCATTTCCTTCAACTCTCTTGGATATCAACAAATGGAAAACAAATATATCAAATATACACATATACCTGTGTATATATAGATATATAGCCAGGAGGCTAAAAGCAATGAGGTCAAATGCCATCAGACATAGAAGTTTAGACACTTCCCCCTTCACACATATTTGCAAAGGGGAGGAGCGTTTCTTCATTTTAGCCAATGAGATTCTTCTAGTGACTAAAACATCATAAACAGTTGAATCTTACCAGCTGGGCATCTTCTCTAAAGTTGATCTGTCCCCTCGTCCACAGCTTTAGAGTCCCTGACGTACAGTGGCCACACTTGTCGCTGGCAGTGTGGAGGCATCTCTGAACTTCTGATCTCTCTCATGATTGGATGTTGGCATGAATGGTATCAGTGGTTCATTTCAGGAGCCTGGACTTCTGGAACAGAAGCCATGAATGTCCACTTCTCTTGCTGGGTGTTTCCTTGCCTGGAGACTGCTTTGATTTGACAACCTCTGTCACTGCTTCTGGGGCTAAAGTGTGGTGCAGAGCTGCTTAGGGAGGGATTTTTTTTTTCATCTTCCCCTCCTCCCCCCCTTCAGCCTCCCTTTCAGCCAACCGCCTGTTGTGGTCACAATCTCAAATAGCAAAGACAGGGAAATTCCTTGATTATATTTAACCTAGAACTCACTCTGCATCTCAGCTAAGAAGAAATATCCATTCACATCTCCTTAGACATTCTGCCTGCCACAAATAAAAGAAAATACTCCTTATTTTGAGAGTTTTCTTAATGTGCTGTTAATATAGGAAATCAGACATTATTATTTTTTTTTATTTTGAAGCCCGACAAATTATTTCAGGGTGCCTGTTATTGAAATAATTTCAATTTATTTCAATGTGTATCAGTTTATCTCATTCTCTGATGTCTTATTTGTTCTTTTAATATTTTCCAGAACCAACTTAGGTTTGAAAAAAATCATAAAGTCATTCATACATTCAAAAATCAATATATTATCAGAGAAGTTTATACACAGAATAAGTTCTTTCCTTTCTGAATGCGAGCTGTAATCCTATCCTGGTTCTGTGGACTTGGAAATTAAATGAAATATGATCAGAAGCTAAATTAGAATAGAGTCCAAGAGGAAAAAAAAGTGTGTCTAAACGTCACTGACATGGCAAAGATACATCTCCCATTCATGACCACATTACAGACACCTGTAAAAGGGTGGCATCAGAAAATGTCAGTTTTGAGAAAAATTTCTAGTACTTTTCAGAAAAAAAAAATTGACATTTCTCTGTAAGAAATTCTGGTTCAAAATGTGTTCCTAAAGATGTTTTATTTGTTGCTTCAGCCAGGGAGAAGCTATTTAAACTTGACATTCTCTTTCTTTACTTAGCCCGAGAGTGTCTAACATCTGTGAATTGTGAAATTCACAGACTCGCGGCCTGAGCCCCAGCCAAATCCAGCAGCCTATTCTACAAAATGTGAAATTTGAAGTGAAGATAATTTCACTAATTAATTACAGATTTATTAATTGGAGTTAAGGTGTTTGTCTTTCTCCCTTGGTACTAGCAAATCCAGGTAACCTAAATACAAAGTGTTTAAATCAATAATAATCACTTTCCTGTGATGAAAGCCAATGATATCCATCTCTCTAGCCCTCCCTTTTCCCATTTAGAAAGTGAGTATGGGGAAAACGGAGACAAAAAGATCTCAGGTTCAAGGACACACTAAACTACATAGCAAGACCCTGTCTCCAAACAACCAAGGATAATGAAATGTAGTTCACTGATAAAGCACTTGTCCAGCATGGACGAGAAAAGTTGTCAAATGACAGTTTCAAGTTCAGAACTTTTCAAACTCCAATAACCCTATGTCATCGGGAAAGCTCATCAATATTGATTGAGATTCCGTGGTTAAGAGTAGGGTCTAAATGACATTCCTCAATAGTGTCCAGGCTCCTTGCTGGCCTCTGGCCTGGAGTTTGGAGTGGTGGTAATGTACAGTGTCCACCCCAGATCTGGTATTTATAATCAATTTATAATCTGTACTCTGCCTCCCCCCAACATAAGGAGCAACTTTTTAGTTATTTTAAATTACTATCCAAACCCATGGACTTCAACATAATCAACTTTCAAGCATTCTTCATGATATATTTGAATCTTCAAATATAATTAGCTTATGTTAAAAAATTAAAATATATGCCATGACATCAACAGTTGTTATTTAAAAAAAACTAAATTTACTTGACTAGGAATGACATATTATTAAGTGACAATTTTTTATAGAAATAATATGAAAGGGCTAGAGAGATGGCTAAGTGGTCAAAGTGTTTGCCTTTAGAGCAAAAGGACCTGAGTTCAATTCCCCTGTACCCACATAAAGCCAGATGCACAAGGTGGTGTTTGTGTCTGGAGTTTGCAGAGGCTGGAGGCCCTGGCACACCCATTCTCTCTCTGTTTCTTCCCTGTCTTTCTCTCTCTCACTCTCTCAAATAAATAAAAATATATTTTAAATAATTATGAAAAATATTGGAACCCATTGCTTAATGGAAATAGATGGAGAGAGTTCATGATTTAGGAAGCAAAAATAAACTCTAGAATTCGCCAACATGCCAGTAACAAACACCCACTCACAACCCAGGAGCATTATGGACAGCTATCTTATAGTTACCATGACTGCCACATCTTTCAGAGTGTCACCCCAGGGGCACTCGGGTTACAGTGCAAATGTATAAATGTATAGAAACTTTCATCCCTTTGGACTACAAGTTATAAATTTTGCTGAGACTTAGTCTTTTAGGCAGAAAGCATATTAGAATAAGCTACAGAGGTCTAGGAGAAGTTCACCGCCTTTCTGACCTGACCAGGTGGCAGATGTGTGTGAGCACACTTGATTTGGATGAAGAGGGGAGAAAAGGACCTGGGAAGTGGCAGCATCTTGGGTCTGGAGAAAGAGGCACTCTTTTTTCCTTCTTAAGTCCCAGTAGCTGAAAATGTACACTGCCAAACCTCATTAGTCATAAAAATCTATGTCCAAAAAGTCTCTCTATCTATGTCCATGGATGTAATGTACAGCTGCAGTCTACATTTTCTCCTGTGGATTACATGCTTCCTGGTGTTCTCCTGCCTTGGGAGTAGTCTCTTGTTCTCCATCCAAGATATTTGACAACCTCATCTGAAACCAAAATGTCTCCCTTGTAGTTGTAGATAAAATGAACTTTCCTTAGCCCTCCTGTCCTAAGGCCTCATGCCCTTTTGTTATTTTTTTTTTGGGGGGGGGGGCTTGAAAAAGTCCTCCACTGGCTCACTTGTTTGCACACTCTCTTGCCAGCTGGTGGCACTGTTTTGAGAAGGTCTGTCAGGTGGGCCTCCTTGGAGGAAGTGGTTCTCTGGGAGGCGGGCCTTGAGGTGTATAGGCCCTCCCACTTCTGTCTCTGCTTCTGGTTCCACCCAGATGTGAGCAAGCAGCCTGATCCTCCACAGCTGCAAGCTGTTCCTGTCACCATGCCTTCCCCCATTAAGACCAGGTCAAATGTTTGCACAGAAAACAGATGATGTGTTCAGCAAGGAGAAGGGAACAGGTACAGGACAGTGGCAAACACCAGCACTATCCTGAGAAGACTCAAGCAGGTGACCTGGCTTGTTCCTAGAATTGTGAGCACTGTGGGGTCAGAAAGCCTGGGTTCCTTTGTATCACAGAAACTGGGCCTGTCTCTCCAACTCATTGTGCCTTGCATGACCTTAGAATATAGGGACCAAGAAAGAACCTTCTAGCATGCAGCGGGGCAGAAAAAAGTCACCAAACATCACTGACTTTGAAGGAATTGGACTTAGGCAGTTTGAGTTTTGTAACATGTTTTCAAGGGTCTAAGCTCAGTTCATCAGACAGTCTGCTTTCTAGAGCGCTCCATTGATTTCACAGTGCTGCAGTCTGATGTCTGGGTAGAGGAAGCTATATGTCAGGTGTAGTGGATGGTGGGACATGGTCTTTATTCAATGAAAAAGGCAGAAACATCGCAGGTATAGCCATGTTCTTCTTTGACATCTGGCTTTGTGCAGGCACTGGAATTCATCAAACAGGAAAATCTGTAGCAAAGTCAAGGACTCGGGGTGCACTGGGATGGAAGCGATGGGTTGGTGGGGTTGTCCCAAGGAAAGGGGACTTTTCTATTCAGAGGGCATGCGAGGAAACACAGAGCCAATTATGCAGGGAGGAGGTTGGCAGTTTCCCTAACAGACAAACCTGATACCCTGCAAGTCACACCCAGTGTCCAAAAGCAATGTGGGTGGGCTTCTCTTCCAGACATACCCGAACAGCTGTGTGGGGGCTGCTGCACACTCCCAGCCCTCCTTTGCTCAAAGTCCCTGTGAGTGGGAGATAAATAAGGAAACAGAGGAAGTCCTTATTTGGCACTGGTCAGCTTTATTTTTCCGGAAGCGTTTGTCAGTTGTAAGACATGATATGTTTCAGTGTGTGCTTCCTAACAAGAAGAAATCTCTTACATAATCACATAGAAATCAGGAAATAAATATCTGCAGACTGTTATCCACTCTACATGCCTATTCAAATTCAAAAGTTGTCCCAGCAATGTCTTCATGTAAATAGGAAATCTGGAACAATCTGCTGTTCTTTATTTTTCTTATTCCATTATGAACAGTTATTTGGTGCGTATCGTGACTCAGTTATATGGGAAGATGGCAGGCCATTAACTTTGATGAATATACCTTGGTTTAGTGTGATGGATTTTTCCCTTGATCAGATTCAGGCATACACATCTGGTAGAAACATGACATTGATGAGAGTCTGTTTACCTCTGTGTGTCATATCAGGAATGACATGGTTTTTGAAGGCAAACAGTGGGTTTTCCCTGTGCCTACTCTGAGAATTAAATCATTGTGAACCTAAAAGCATCATTTATCGGCAGGGAGATGGGTCAGTTGGCGAAGGGCTTGCCATGCAAACATGAGTAGTCAAGTTTGAACCCGTCAGAACCTTGGTGGGCATGCTGGCTCACCTGTAATCCCGGCATTTGGGAAACAGATGGAGAGGATACTTAGGGAAATCTGGTAGCTTGATTAGTTGAAGCAGGAAGCTCTGTGTTCAAGTGAAAGCACTATCTTAGCACGTCATGTGAAGACCGATGGAGGAAGACAGTCGGTGTCAACCTCACATGTACACATAAACATTCAAGCAGGCACACATGCACACATATATGCAAACAGACAGGCGCACACACACATATACAGATGCATACAAATTAAATATTAACATTTTCAAGTCTCTTCCAGGGGGTTTAGAGACTGCATAGTTTTTTCAGATGACTGTGTGATTCCGAAATGTACAGATATGAAATATTTTAACTATAATCTTTTAGCACTATTGTCCCTTTTTCTCTAGTTCACAGTCCATCATAGTTACCCCATATAGAGTTGTTATAGAGCAGCAGGGAGATTTTAACATTCAGCCACAGACAAGTTCAATTGGGAATTATTTGAAGTTGGATTTGAGAAGATACTTTTTTTTCAGTTATGCTTGTGAACAGTTAAATTGTCACCACCCATCCTAGTGTAAAAATAGCTTCTGAACAAGCTCTTAGTGACATGGCTCTAGGGTCCTTGAACAGCTATGCAAAGTATCAAGACAAAAAGCCCACCACATCAATATTCGTTCAAAACACAGGTGCTTTCTAATCATTCCATATACACAATTATAACTATACCATATGTAAAGTGATTATTATGATAGGAGTATATGAAATAGAGCTTGTACTTATTCCTGCATACATCTACAGATGTACCTGTGAAGTGTTACAAACAGTGAACAGGTCTCTCTATTTTCAGATTGGGGCTACAGAAGCAAAGGCTATGACAGAATATGTCCAACCTCAGAGTCTATTACTCTATGACTGTAAACTTCTTGCAGGTTATTTTAATGTATTATACATGCATTTATCTATATAAAGTCATTTTTTTCAAAATGTGATGGTTAACTTTTGTTGTCAACATGACCTAATTAGTAATCCACAGTAATCTTGGGCAGGGCTCTGAGGTTGCTTACAGGAAGGGTTAACTAAAGGAGGAGGTCCATCCTCCAGAGTGAGTAGCCCTCTCAAATAGCATCCAGCAGATTTGGGCATGATTTTCTTTGTGCATCTTCCACTTCCTAGACAAAGAAATGAATATGTCATAGCTGCACCCCTGATTTACTGATAATCAGTTTGCTTGCTGGGCTCTTGGTCTAAGATATCTGGTGCCTCATTAATTCTGATGAGGTAATAACACATTTGTTAGCATTCATGTGGCCCAGATGTAGGTGTAGAGATGAGAATGTAACATTCCTCTTTGCTTTTCTGGGGTGTGTTGAAGCCCAACATAGACAATAGTGACAGAACTTCTTCCCAGACACACATTCACAGATCTGTGCCTTGTTTGGGTTTGCTTATTGAACAATTATGAAAGCCACAATTTCTGTCAAGAAAGAAGGTGGTCATGAGCCAAGGTTAGTATATTCCAAAGCTTATTGCAAGATAATTACTCTTTGTTGTGTATCTTCCTGAAATACAGTGTTTACCTATGAAGCACAACTCTCAAATGAGGGGCCAGAGATATTTGTGAATACCTATTTTTGGAAATTATACTGAAAGATAAAAACTAATTTAGAGATAACTTGCTAACCATTCCAGCCAGCAGGATAACAAATGCTTCTATAGTAGTTTAGATTTCACAGGATTCTCTCATGGACATAACTCATTTTAGCCTTCCAACTGCCCAGAGAAGTAGAACTCAAAACAAGTGGAGTCATCAACTCCCTTTCTGATGTGAGGAAGCCAAGACTCTGACATCTTGGGAAATAAACTCACAGTCACATCATGCTGTAACCATTAGTGACTTTGTCGTCACAGACCCAGTTTAAACCCACACTTGAAATCATCCATTCAATGGAACACCACTAGTGAAATGCCTATGGGATGCCTGACAGTGTATAGGGCTTTGGGAAAATAAGTGTAAATAAAACTGTGCTTCCCACATCTCATATAACATTTTCAAAGCTGGAACACACTGTTTGCCATTTACTAAATATTTTATGCCCACTAGCTTTTAGATTGGCACTAAAATTCCTTATTTGTGATAGGAAGACACAACCCATGTGCCTGTACAAGCCATTCTGTGCTACCAGATAGGGGTAGAGAGAAGATCTGAGAGCAGGCAAAGCTGTTTCCCTGAAGTTATTACCATACATTGAACAATTCCGCATTAAGATGTTCAGAATGCATCAATATGCATTTTCCATATTGCGGTCTTCTGCACAGGTCTACCCCATATGTCTCTGTGTCTGTTTCTGCTCCAGAAGGCCAGTGGTCACCCAAGCCCTACAAATGCCAGCCCCAAAAGGAAGGCATGAGCTGATGATGAGCATGCACATCTGGGCCGTGAGTCATGAATGTTACTTCTGCTTATTTTGAAATAGGGTTGTGCACCCAGTTTGAGCATGAGAGGGTTAATGCACTGATACAGTGCTTCTGTGGGATGGAAATGATGCTCAGGGCATCTGACAGGGGAATCCCCAAGGGTAAACCCTGAGTGGGCCTTGTTTATAACAACACCTCTCTGCAAAGTTTCCAGAAGGGTAATTTAAAGTGCTACCTTGGAGGAATAAATATGCTTTATTACATCTAGTAAACACGTTTACCTATAGGCACATAACTTGTAAATATAATGTATTCATAATGTAAATACAATGGTCATACATGTTTAATAAGTATTAATAAAGTACATATTATACATAATACTCTTGTGAAGTTTCTAGTCTAATTTTGCTTTTTCTTTCCTGTCATCTAATCAAAGAAATTGTTTCTAAAAATAAAATAAATTTGGGCTGGAGAGATAGATAAGTGGCCGAAGGTGCTTTCTTGCAAAGCTTGCTGGTCCATGTTCAATTCTCCAGAGCCTATGTGAAGAGCCAGGTGTACAATGTGGCACATGCATCTGGAGTTTGTTTACAGTGACAAGAAGCCCTGGTGTGACCATCCTCTCTCTCTCTCTCTCTCTCTCTAGCTCTCTTTCTCTCTCTCAAGTAAATGAATAAATATAATTTAAAAATAAATAATATAATAAATATATAGTCTCAGATATAAGGTAAATATAATAAACATAAGATAAATATAATAAATAAAAATAAAAATGAGCTTGAGTGATGCTTCAGTTGGTGAATCATTTTCCTGGCAAACATGAGTGCCTGAGTTCAGAGCCCCAGAATCCACATAAAAATGCCTGGCATAGGAGCATGCACCTGTAATCTAGTGCTGGGGAGCCAGAGCCAAGACATTCCTGGCTATCCAGCCTAGCCCAAGCAGTAAGCTTCAGGTTCAGTGACAGACCCTGCTTCCAAGAATAGGATGGGGTGAACCTGAGGAAGACCTGAGACATTGATTTATGGCTTTCAACCACACAAGCACACACATAGATGCACACCCTCACACACAGTGTGCTCACATACATATAAAAATATACACAACATACAAATACATACCCAAATAAATAAATAAATACATGGATGAATAAGTAAAATTAAAGTCTCTAATGGACTGAACAAAACATTTGATACAGTTTATTCATGGGGTGTAGAACACATTGTACAAAGTAAGTTCATAAACTTCTCATTGTAATCATATCTGGATTATGGAGTGAAGAGTCTTATTCTTTATATTCTCTGTAGTTTCAAATTGTTATTCAGTATATATGCATTGCTCTTATTAAGAAATAGCATCTGGACATTGTGGTGCATTCGTGTAATCCCAGAAGTCCAGAGACTGAGACAGGAAGGTTGCAAATTCAAAGCCAATATCCAAAATTCATTGAAAAAGAAAGAAAAGAAATAGCTGAGAAGAAATATACATTAAAAATAATTTGTTAGAGAAGGTGGTCATGACATATGGGACTTATGCCAAGTTGAATTCAATATAATGACGGTATCTTAGTCAGTGTATGAGTTGTGTTCTCATCGCACTTACCAAATACCTGAAAAGAAGCTATTTAAGGAAAGAAGGGTTTATTTCAGCTTACAGTTCCAGGGTACAGTCCTCATGACAGGGAAGACATGGTGTCAGGAGATTGTGGAAGCTGGTCACATGAGTCCACAGTCAGGAAGCAAAGAGATGAATGCTGCTACTCAGCTACATCTCGACTTTGTGTTCATACTGGAACCACAGGCTGCAGAATGGGGCTTTCCACGGTTAGGGTAAGTCTCTCACCTCAATTAACCTAATGTAGGAAATCCCTCACAGTATGTACAGAGATTGGTTTCCACAGTTATTCCAAATCCTTTGAGGTTGAAAGCAAAGAGTAAGCATCTTACACAGAATCAGTTTTTAGATCGAGAATTCATTCAATAATAATCTATCTGAGTCCCTAGGAAACAACAAACCCATAGCAGTGAATGTGTTAGCCCAGACCTGTAACAATCACAGTTGGGAGGTGGAGGCAGGAGGGATGCAATTTCATGTTCACTTATATTACATAATGCAAACTTCTATTAGACTAGAAAGGAAGAGGAAGGAAAGGAAGAACAGAGAGTAAAGAAAAGAAAAAGAAAAAAATAAATCTCAAGTTTCAGGCATATTATTTTTAGGATCTGTTTAATTTGTAATTTTGACAAAAAGGAGCCTCATTGGGCACTACAGTTAGAACTATGACCAGTGTGTAAAATTGAGTGGAATCCAGAAAGTTATCTTGGGCTAGTTGATGGGGTGGAGTTGTGTGATCTATGGTCAGGGTGCATTATTTCTCAGTAAATCCTTTCTGCTGACAATCACTGGTTCAAGGGAAGATACAGCCCTTTAAGAACATGAGTGATGCAGAACGTGGGCACACATGTTTAGTGTCCTTAGTGTGGAATGCATCGCTGACCACAAGCCCCCTGCTGCTCCTTGGATGCACACAGCACCTCCTCTCAGGGGACACTTCCTCTGCTTTGCTCTCACGAGGGACTGAAACTGTTGGGGCTACAAATCCAGATGCACACCAGTGACATATGGGGTAAACCTGATGGGTGATTTTGACCCAAGAATGTCTCATGAGCCAAACCAAACCTTTCTTATAATTGCACTTTAATGTACATCTCTTTATTTATTTATTATTTGTTTACAAGCAGAGTAAGAAAGTGAAAGAGAGCAAGACAGAAAGAGAGCATCATGAGAAGTGACAGAGAGTGAGAAGAAAGAGAGAGAATGATGCACTAGGGTCTCCTGCCACTCCAAACAAACCCCAGAGGCATGCACCACTTTGTGCTTCTGGCTGTATGTGAGTTCTGGAGTATCGAACCCATGTCATAAAGCTTTGGGAGCAAGCACCTTTAACTGCTGAGCCATCTCCTCACCCCTAATGCCAATCACTTTTTAGTGAATCCTTTTTTCCTCTTCCTTGAGGCTGTCAGAAAGCATCCATTACATTCAAAGTGGCCCTGTTCTGCTTCTACCTTTTTATTGTCTTCCTCGGGCTCTCTCTCTCTCTCTCTCTCTCTCTCTCTCTCTCTCTCTCTCTCTCTCTCTCTCTCTCTCTCTCTCTCTGATACATCTTGTATATGTCCAATCCATTCTTTATTTAAATCTGCTTCTTGGAAAACACAGGCAATGCTAAGAGTAGTAAAAGAATGGACAACACGTTGGAGTTTTAAGATTGTCTTTCTCACCTGTCAAACAAGTATAATTGTTTGTTGAAGTATGTGGAATCTTTACAGTTCTGGTTGAAGATGGAATCCGAATTGCTACAGATTTCACTGACATTGTCCTGAAAATAAAATATGTTCGTGGGTAGAATATTACAGACATTTGTTTTGGTTCATATAGGTAAAACTGTTGTAAGGAAAGCATTGTTATATGGTTATGACTAACTGTATTTACACCATAAAAAAGATATTGAGAAACTGAATGCTCTTACCATGCAATTAAGGGTTAAGTGTAAGAAGCAGATGGTCTCTTCATAGCTTCTGAAGTGGTGAGAGCCTCTTTACAAAAACAAACAGAACCGAGCAGCACACTGAGAACCTAGTGGTCACTGAATTGAAGAAGCAAATTGTATAACTCAGCACAGGCTGGTTGTGAGCACCTGTTGCCTTGAAATGGAGGCTAGGCACATTGAGCAGATTCCTTTGATAGTTAGCTGTCCAGGCTCTGCTAAACTCACAGTGACTGTTAGAGATTGACTACCCTTCCCTTTTATCCTGAAAGAGGTTACTAAAGCCTCTCTAGAGCAACAAGTACCTCGCCCCACAAGTGCCTGTTTTCTCTTGGGTGTCAGACTCTTAGCTAGGCTTAAGATCCAGCAAAACCCAGGAGTTGTGCTGGTCATGGCAATAGAAATCAATAGAAAGCAAAAATAATATAGGAAAGTCATTGTCAGCATCTAGTAGTATAAACCATCAGAAGATAAGGAAATGTCAAGGTTGGATATCGAGGTACTTCCTTGAAGGAACTGATCAGCTCCTGGAACACAAGGCTCAGCTGAAGGAATACTAACTACCAGGAGGGGAGAAGACTTAAAATGACAGGAGATATTTGAGGGTAGCTTTGGAAGACATACGAGAAAAGAAATCTTCCCTAAGGGGAGAGCTGAGAATAGTGAAATCTACTCACCCAGTTTGTGAAAAAAGAAGTATGGCCTGAAGTAATGAAATAAACGATTCTGGGGAAGTGATCAAAGTCCTTGCTAACTTATCAGAAAGAAAGGACTAGAAAGAAGGATAGCAGACAAGGTTGTCCATAACATGGGCATATGAAAGGGGAGATGAAGTGTGAGATTTTTGTGTCACAGGTCAATTCCCATCAGAACTTAGGAAAGGAGACCAGCAAAGTAAACATAGAAGATCATGTCAGTGTGACATTCTGAGAAACTGAAGAGAGGCTGAAATTATGTGAACTGAGAGGGGGAGGTGGAAGTGGTGTGATGGAGACGAAGTAACTGACAAGAGGGGGAAAGAGCATGACAGGAGGAGAGATTGAGGCAGGCAAGGGCAATGCTATGGGCCAGAGTAAAAATGGGGAGATGCTGCAAGAGGAGACATGTCTTTAGGAGCCAGGCTCTACTAGACAGGGTTTTACTCCAAGAGAAGCAAGAACGTTTTGAAATGTTCTGACCAGGATGGGGCATAATCAAATTAATGTTTCAAAGTGGTGACTCTGGGATCATCCATTTTTTTCAGGACCCCTCTCCATCATGAAGAGAATTCATTTACTTTCATTTTCAGTAAAAATTTCCTTGCTTGCTTAGAAAAAAGAAAGCTGACTAGCCTATCTACAGGTGAAGAGTGGGTAGAAAGATCCTATGATAATATTTGGATTAGGAACAATCCAAATCAAGACAGGACCTCACCTGTCTGGTGAATGGATCACGTTGTCTGTCCTGGAGGAGGAAGGAGTGGAGGGGGTGGATGACACATCCTTTCTCTCACAGCTGACATTCTGACCTGCTCTTTTCTCAAAGTGTATGTGGCTTAGAATATTTATGGTTCGGCACAATCCACGCTGGGTTCATAGCACTAGATACTCCATGTGCCATCACTCCCAAATATCTGTCCTTGAGGCTTTTCTTTAAAAAAGCAACTTTTATAGTCAGCTTTGAATTTACTGTACTCTGTTCCTAATCTAGCTCTTTGAAGTAAATCAAGAGAACCAAAGAAAGAAAGGGAATTAAATATGTGTATGAACATATGATTGCATACAGAGATTTCTTCAAAGAGGATGAAAGCCATGAACCACCTTGAGCCAGCAGAGTTGCCTGAGGTCCTATTAGTATGGCAATATATTGTCAATTACCTTACTGGAAGGTTCAATGTCTGAACATCTTAATAGAGCACAGGGAAGAATCAAGTTATGATTCCAATGGAGTGAACCTGTGTTGTGTAACCATTTCCTCTGAATTGAAACGGTGTCCTGAAGATGCAGTCCATTGTCTTGCTCTTCTAAAGGTCACCAACGGGTGGTAATGATGTGCTTGCTACGTGTGCCTTTCCCTAAGGAAACATGAACAAACATGTATCAGCTCAGACAGAGCACCAATGACGGACTGGACTCCTCAAGTCTAACTTAGTGACCCAGTGAGTCTATTGGGATTACTTATAGCAGGGAAGGGATGAGAGTTAATTACACTCAAAGTCATCTGAGTCACTGGCAAACCTACCATCATGAAAAACGCTCCATCCTTGGAGCTCCCTGCTCAGCTTGCAGGCAGTGTGGCAGGTAAGTCTCCTCTCCCTAGCAATTGTTTCTGCTTGGAGAACCTCCAGGAGGGGCCTTGTGAACATCCTAAGTCTCGGAACCTTTCAGAGCCTTGCAAATTGAATTTATTTTCTGAGCCTTTGGAGATTTCCTCCTTCCTCCAGGAGGGAAAGTTTTAAATCATTGGAAATAGCTATATAACATAAGCTACTTCATTGCTAACATCTTAACTTGATTCTTCTTTTTTTTTTTTGCAATATTTAAGATGGCAAGACACAAAATGCTGCCGTTTAGTTTTTAAAGAGACAGTAAAATGCATTTACTTAAGTACATTTGATTCACAATTTTACTCTGGTATGTAAAGCATGTCACTCATCCACATGTAGAGAAATCTAAGTTTTGTTTTGTGTTTTAGAGAGAGCAACAGTCAGCAGAGGTGAGCTCTTTTATGGAATCCTAAGAATGAATCTCACACAGAACGAAGGATGAGTTTAAAAGAAGAAATTTTATTATAGAGAAGAAGGTAATTGCAGAGAGGAAGCAAACTTTATTATATACAAAAGCAGAGAGAAGACAAGGAGAATTCATATGAGATGTACCCAATGACATGGTGGCATCCAGCATTCTGGATCAGGGTATTTTTCTATACCGAAGATAAGCTTGTCTGAGGCCCTATGAAAACAGGTATCAAGTGGGGATGAACTTTATTGGTTAAGTTTAAATTACACAGAGGACTTTTATTGGTTTTTGGGTCAGGGAGAAAACCCAGAGTCCACACGACACAGGAAAGTCTCAAAGGGGGATTCATAGCCTTCGAAGACCAGCTTTTTCCCCCAGAGCCCTGTTTTTCCTCTTATTTGGTCAGCCTGGCTAACTCATACCCAGGTGTAAGCCCTCTATTTGCTTGTTCGTTTGTTTCTCTTGTTATCTTGCTTGGAAAAGTTCTTGCCAGGCAAACATGAAGATCAGAGTTGGAATCTCCAGATCCCACATAAATGCGTGCTGTGGTGTGGTGGCAAACACTAGTAATTCTAGTGCTTGTAAGCTAGGATGCTGGCCAGCTAGTCGAGCAGAGTTAGAAGTCTCCAGGTCTAACAAGAGACTGTCTCAAAGAATAAGATGGAGACCAATTGAAGAAGACACTTGATGTCAACCTCTAGTCTCCACACACACATACACACACACACACACACACACACACACACACACACACACACACACACACACCTTCGCACATCCATGCACCTGCCCATGCACATGTGAACATGAATACACATATGCACACAACACACACACTCCCCAAGATCTCCAGGGTGTTTCATTGTGCGCACACCATCTTCTAATAATGCATCCCCATAAAATGCTTACATACCCACACCTCATACTTTTTTGGTGTAATTGGTAATTTGATTATTTGCATAGATTTCACTTAAAAAGGAAAGTTGTTCTAGTTAATGACATCATAACCAAAATATTTTATATGTTGGAAAAGTCAGCATCCTCTCTCTTTTTGGTGAGGGACTAACTCAATAAAATCCAGTATTTTTTTTTCTTTCAAGTCAGATGAAATTATGAGTTTTGTTTGTTATCCATTTATTCAATTGTTCAACTAAATGTTACAACATAAGATTCTCAAGTTTTCTGAGGTATAGTCCATTCAAAATTATTTTGCCCATCTAAGAATTATACAAATATATTACAGTGAAGAGTATTATAAAGTGCTATTCACTACTATGTTTGGCATTTTCTTCTAAAAAATGTTTAAATTCATGCATGTTACATGCATAAAGATATACATTGTTATATGTGCTGCTTTTAAACTTTTTAAAAACTTTTTAAAATTTTTTAAGTTCCCAATTCAGTGGCTGTGCAGCTGCACTTCAGGGATTCACAAAAGGTGTGATCACAATGCCAGTCAGGATGTACCTCTGTCTTAAGGCTGGTCTCATGGGGAATTTTTTGTTGGATTCAATTCTTGCGGACTATTGGATCAATCCCCTAGATTTCCCACTGGCACTTGACTGGAGGTTATATTCAGTTTTTGCCATATAGATGCCTTCAACACCACAGCTAATTTCATAAGTGCAAGTAAGTTGAGGCAGCATGAAAGAAAGTACAGAGAAGTCATAGCATATATGATCATGAAAGTGACATCCTATTATACTTGCTGCCATAAACAGCTCTCTCTCAAAAAGAACAGAAAGAGTTCCACAAGTGTGTGAACACTGAGGTAAGGAAGCTGAGGCAGTCTTAGCGAACTACCTATCAATTAAACCACTATTTTATGGGCTATATTCATTCTGATAATTGAAGTCTCTACAGATCTCATTCTACTGTATTGTCTTCATAGCTCTTTATTCAGAGTGCCGTGTGTGTGTGTGTGTGTGTGTGTGTGTGTGTGTGTGTGCATGTGTGCGTGTGTGTTTAATTACTTTTGACAATGAACTATTGTTTTAACCATTTTTTTTGAGGGATGCTCCTTGTTACTGTCTGGAATAAGGAGAATTTTGCTAGGCAGAATTTTCACTTACTTTACCAGTATTTATGGCAGATACCAGCCAGTATATAGTAACTCCTGATCTCAGTGTATTTAGATCAATAATGTAGTATGGACATGAGGGAAAAAAAACTTGCACAAGAGTTTGCTTGAGATGGAAATTATAGGTAGAGATATTTTTCCCAGTACCATGTGCATTCAACTTTGTGAAATTTTATTTACTTTACTGTCTTTCAGGTGAGAGGGACACGTCTGTTTGCTTTTGTTTCACTATTTTACACAGAAGGTGGTCTTTGATGTCTCAGTTTTATGGCAGGAAGATATCTTGATATATCTTCTATACTGAAAAGCAACTTTGTTTCTCTTCTTTTGTTTCTTGAATCTTTGAACACTACTGAAAATCCAATTCAGCCAGGTTAATAAATCATGTTCAGCAAAGTTCTTTGATACTCCACCACACTGCTGGGTCTCTGCCTTTATCTTCTGCTTTTCCAAGGAGATACTTTTCTTTCTTCCTCCAATTAATTGAGTCATCCATATCTTAAAATGGTTGAGCTTAATGGGAGGGATTTGGGTGGAGATGCTGGAGAAGAGAGGGGCTGTGAGGATAAACCACCAGATGAATAGGCAAGAGCCGTATACATTTAACTTAGTAGCTCTCTACCTAGCATTATGCTTATTAGCTGCAGTTCTCCTGCCCACCTTGAAATCTCATCACAAATGAGGAAGTAGAAACTCGGACACAACACGAGGAGGCATCAGATCTAAAATCCAGCTAAGGACCAACTGACTGCACAGAGCTAGCCCAGGACAGACTGACTGCACAGAGCTAGCCCAAGACTGACTGACTACACAGAGCTAGCCCAGGACTTACTGACTGCATAGAGCTAGCTGAAAGGAACAAGGTTATATGTCTTCTCTACAAATTCTTTCTTGCAGAAAACACTTTTTTTTTACTTTCCAATGTTTTCCTAGCTCATTCATTCATTTGTGGATCATTTAAGATGCATCAGTAATTGTTACTAGACTGTAGTGTTGACTTGTGAAAGCAAAAAGGTTTTATTCTCCTTATCTTTGTTTGCTTCTTTTCTTTCTCTGATGGAGAATGGACAGAAACAATTTTTCCAGACAGCACTGATAGCTTTAGCGGCACCGACGCTTTCCTTGTAGGAGCAAAGAGGAGCTTAGTGCATTAAAGGAAAAATAATCCATCAGATATTAGGATATATTAGTTTAAAAAAGTGACTCCTGGACTGTCCTTAGTGCCCATGAAAACAGTGTTGACCATGATTGAAGAAAATTCCAGAAAAGGTGTCTCCCTGCTGCTCTCGGGAGGTGTCCAATAGTTCCTAAGAGAGGAAAAGCAGTGATCAGCCACTCATTTCTCTCCTCCTCTGACCAAAAAAAATAAAATCAATGTTCAAAGGAAGAAACCTTCTGTTTCACAACAGTCTTAATAAGTCAATTCAGATTATATTCTCTGCACAGGAAATCAGTCTAATGCAATCCTCAAGGAATTAGGAGAGGACAAGACGGTGACAGCACAGCAGAAAGAGGGAGGAATACAAGAAGGAGGAAGGAGAGAAGGAGGCAGGGGAGAAGGAGGAGGAGAACGAGTCAAGAATAAGAACAGAAGAAGGTAGAAACGGAAAGGTCCACAGCATCATGTAGTGGAACTTGCTCACTTTGTAAGTCAGGAAAGAGGCGCGGACAGGGTCAGTGACTAGCACACATCTTGGAACACAATGACATTTCCATCACTGCATTATTTCTCACCTAGACATAAGAAGAAACAGGCAGCATGCACCTTAGGGATTAGTGTATGTGTGTGTGTGTGTGTGTGTGTGTGTGTGTGTGTGTGTGTGACTGTGTAACTGGTTTTCAAGCTAACAGTTGAACCCTGGACAAAAGAGATCCTGTGCTTTTGATGTGTATCCTCAGCATCGTGCCTAGTGTAGCTGGGAAATTTATAAATGAATTGTCAACCCAGGTGGGCATCTACTGGAGCCCACCAGCTCTCTGTTCGTAAAGTGAAGCATGTGCCTGGATTTAACAACAGCACTCAGCTTTAAGTAGACTGCTTCCTACATAATTTAATAAGCGCCTATGCAGCATTTGCGGATGGAACTTCCGGTGCAGAAAAAGTGTGTGAAATTGGTGTCATGATGCAACAGCTATTCCCTGCAGCCCAAAGAAGAGGCTTAAAAGTGCAGTCGAAGAGGATTAATATCTCTGGCTTGGATGGCTCACTGGCCGTGCAAGGTGATTTTACTGTGCATTATACTTTAATTATCACTGCGCCAGAGACATCTGCTCCACTCCATTCCCTAATTACAGATGCAAAAAGCATTTCGCAACTCCCACCCATAAAAATGATCTGAGGGATTTCATGGCAGGCTCACTCTGAGATCCTCCCTCCTTTCTTGGCCTGTGGAGTCTCCCTTCAACGGTTCATCTAAACAGACCATGGGGTCCTTTGTGATGAAGCCCTGATCACTGGAAAAGGTCTGAAGTGTCTGGGCTTGTCGCTTCATTAGCTGTCTTCTTCTTCCAGAAAGGGTAGTGTAAATAGTAAAGATTTACTCACACAACATTCTTAGGATACACACGTTAGCCTAATTTTCCTATGCTGTGATCACATGCCATGTCCTGGTCAACATGCGTTGTCCTGCCATTTTTTAAATTAGTGGTTTTTATATGATTTATAGTGTTATCACTTCAAGCATCTCTCTAACTACTGAGAATGTCACAAGCAGATGGCCTCAGTTCCCATTGGAGAAAAGAGAAGATTCAGAGCTGGATTTTGTTAAGGTGAAAACATTGGTCAATGGCAGAATCAGGCTCAAGCTGTGGGCCATGCATTTAGGTCCTTAAATCTGCTTAGTTTCCCTGAATTTTAAAATAAATTAGGAGGGAGGAAAAAAAATGGTAAAAAAGTATAGGTTTCTAGTTTGGCCAACTCTGGCAAGAAAGAATTCTGATTTCCCTCCTGTGCCTGTAGCGATCTTACAATTTCTAGAAAGCCATGACTCAAAAGCTAGAACATATGCAAATGTAACTGAGAGACAGGTTGAGCAGTCCCTTCCTGGAGCAAAGGTGATGTGGGCCCCAGGTTGCTGTGTTCTTTGTTACAGAGATAGCTATATGGTTGTATCATTCAGCCCAGACACAGGAAGATGAGTCTTTAATGATTCCCCATTACTGAAAGAGAAAAAAAAATCAGATTTTATATTCTGGGATATATGATACCTACCCATTCCTGGCCTGGTAGTTTTTGCCTCTAAATCTATTTCTCTGAAAAGTATAGGAAAGAAAGACTTTCCTATCATTATTGGAGGTCACCTCAGGTCTAATCCTATGTCCCTGTTAAATACACCAGTTTTGTGAGTGAAAAAATAATAATAATAAGGTGATCATTTGCTAGGTGAAAAAAGGGTCCCGAGTCTCTTTAGAACATTGTTCTCCCAACAGATCTCCAGTGCCAGATCATGGTTAGAAAGTCACGCCTGCTCTTCACACTCACTACTTCATGAATCCTCTGAAAGTGTTATTCAAATGCCCATGGGGCAGCAGAGGTACACTGAGGCAGGACAGAGGACAAGTAAAAGTCCTCTCTCCTTTCCTATGGTGTAGCTTCCAGTCATTTACCAGGATGCCACTGAATGGGGGGGGGGGGAAATAACATATTCTGAGTGAAAAGACTCCTTCATGTCTGAATTTGAGCTATATGAGTTTAACAGAGCTCACAAGGGAGGAAAAGGTAGATTATTCCATTAAACAATCAATATGCTAATGATAGTAAATTAACCTGAGAGGAGGTGTCTTTTTCCATGTAGCATGTTTGAAATCACATAATCATTCTTCTAACCTTACACCATAGTTTCCCATTGTAAATTGATGTCTTGGGAAGCTGAAGATAATTCACAAAATCCCAAAGCAGGATGTTCCAGGGAGACAACAGCTCAGGACATTCAGTTCACTCCCGCCAAATACTGGCAGGTTTCTAGAAGCTAGATTTGAACATTTCTGGAGAGAATGAATATTTTTCTAGTTTTTCTAAGAGGAAACAGGTTTTAAAATTACAAAGTTCCCTCCTCCCCAAAATTCATGGGCTTTCTATTATTAAATACAAATTCTAGCGACTCAAAATATAGTTCAGCAACAAAATCATTTTAAAAGGACAATCAATTTGAATCAATTTGAAAGGTTTACATCAGCAACTATGAGAATAAAAATAGTGACTTTCTAAGCAAAAAACGAAACACAGGCCTTTTATCAAAAATGAAGGAAAAGTTTCAAACCACAAGGTAATAGAAACATATCCTAAGTTTTAGCACATGTTATACTGAAAAGAAATTCAATTAAGTCCTCTATAGAGCAAAGGCAGCTGCACCAGATAGTGTTCATGCTTCCTAATGGACATTCAAATGTGTATATGTGCTGATTATTTGTAGTGACCTCAAAAGTATTTAGTCAAAGCTAAAAGTGCTCATATAAAATCACTAACTCTACAGAAGCCTCTTCAACTCTGACGGGGTTTGGGTCTATCTTTGGAAAGTCCATGAAAGCTAAGTTAGTTTGGTTAATGGAATATTGCCCTGGTAGGAAGAAGCTTTAGTTAATCTAGTCCTAGCCTATTAACTAGCAAAAATGAAGTATTTTCAGAGCATCTAAAGCTATAGGGAACAGTGTAAATGAAGAGATTTTAGTAACCAAGAGTTGACTTCTTTGCTGGACTGGTTGGCTTGATTACCTACTCGGTTTCACACTGGCTCTCAGAAGTTAGACAACGTTTCTTTAAACCTTAAATGCCTTAATTTTTCATCTGATACTCAGCTACAATATCAGAAATGCATTCCCCTTAAGGGTAGTGTAAAAATTAAAGATTTATTCATACAACCTTCTTGGGATGGTCTCTAACAGGTAGCAGATGTCCAATTCGTGCTAAATTTTTAGACCAGCCACCTTCCTCAATTCACCAAATGCCCAAGAGGATAAATGCCCTCTCCACTATTAATATGGGGAAACAGAGGTGGAATTGAAGTTCAAAATAATGAGCATTTTTAATTTTCCTTCAACAACAGTGATGAGTTGGTTATTTGTATTTATTCAATTAAAGACATATTTTATACAATCCTTCAGAGGAGTTAAAGTACTCAAAGGTCTTCTCCACACAATAGTAAGTGACAGGTTCACTGCTTAGAGCAGTCATCTTCCCATTGCTGGGACAAAACACCCGAACAGAGGCTGCTTAGGAAAGGAAAAAGGTTTATGTAAGACTCAAAGTTTCAAGGGGAACTCTCATTATGGCAGAAAATATAGCAGGAGCAGACAGCAAGGTGTCACTCAAGTCTCTTCATCAGCATAAAGGAAGAAGAGAGACTGAGCTTGAACTCCCAGTTGGGCTGGACAAATCACCCTCAAGTCCTGTCTGTAGTGACAGACTCCCTCAGGCAGGCTCCACCCACTGGTTACTAAGGATGAGGTTTAATAACAGACACAGGAGGCTATGGGGGGCATATTGTACTCAAACCACTCAAGGGTTCACATGGGCTGCACATGAAGTGGTTTTGTTTCTTCGACATGCTCAGTCATGGGCTTGTAAAATGGTTCATTTTGAAGAAGGAAAAATCACTTTTTATGACAATGGACAAAATCAAAGAAATAGCATAAAATTGTTTAAACTATTGTTGGAGAAAAGCTGTATCTTCAAAATACAAGGATAGGAAAGATGTAAGGAAGTAAAAAGTTGAGAGAATGTACAATTATCAAATACAGTTTTCCATGAGAGTAATCAGTAACAAGCTGAGAAAATGAATGATGCTGCAATTTGCACTGTGTCCCCAGACCAGGAGACTCTCTGGAATAAAACCTGTAAGATATGGATTAGCACTGCAGAATCTGAATGGACTTGAGTCCAGTACATTCCTTAATCCCTCTTCCCCCATCTAAGAGCCTCAGGTGTTTAGATCCTGAGGCTCTCCTGAACTCATCTCTCCTTCCCATCACCATTTCCATTGTGTGTTCTACTCTCAAGAGGGCTTATATATGTATTTATCTAGATA
>PVHP010007732.1:0-55540 GCA_004024765.1 Zapus hudsonius | reverse complement strand
CTATATCCTGAAAAATACAAACACAATCTCCATTGGAGAGTTAGAACAGTATAGGTTAACAGATATAGACCTTTCTGGATTCCCTATTTTCTATTTTTAGTAGCCTCCCTATCAGACTTTCGTATAGTGCATCTTTTCTTGGGTGCCCAAGAGTATGGGATCCGGTTCATTTTGCCCTAAATCCCCATTTCCAATCAAATTGTGTGATTAAACTATTCTTTTTTTATTTTTAGACAGGAGTTTGTTATGTATCCTAAGATGGTCATGAATGCTTAATCCTCCTGTCTCAGCCTCCTGAGTAATGGGGTTAGAGGTGTGTGCTGCCATAGCCACCTAATCTACTCCTTTTGAAATTTGAATTTTGAATATAGTATCCATCTATTGTGAGAGGGTGACCATGATCAAGATTAGCATGTGTTATTGACCCAAAACACACTTGGCAAGACATAAATGTTATAAACAATAATTGGCCTTTGTAAAAAGGGGAGAATCTATTGCTCTATTCTACTTCTTCATCCCTCTTCTTGTCATCTTGAGGTACCAAAGCAAAGTAAGCCAGAGTATGTAGGATTTCCCAAGGGGAAATCATTCCCCATGGTTCTGGGGACTTTAACATCTAATCACTGGATATTGTTTCCCTTTCTTGTGGCTTGCACATCACTGCCTTTCTGCTGTGTCCACATAGGGTGGGGGGAGGGAATTAAGAGCTCATCTCTTTCTCTTTGAACAAGACAATAATCACATCAAGGAATTCTAATCATGGGAATGTAATTGCCTTCCAAAGGTTTCATCTACTCGTGCCTCATTTTAGCAGGTCAGAGCTTTAACATAATTTTGAAGGGTATGCCCACTCCAACAGTCTTTAGATCAAATTCTTGAAAGAGACATGATTATGGATCAGGTTAGGAAATTGAGGTTTAAAGACATTAAAGTGTTATTTCAAAATTTAATGTATCACCATTTTCCTTTTTGTGGCTAAATCTCACTTGGCAATTCATTGATAAGTGATTCTTTGCTTCGCTGAGGAGGGACTGTTTACCTTCACACTTATTCTGGAATGAAAACCATGCATAATATACAGATATATCTTTACATGTTCATAATTACATGGACCTGTGGAGGAGTTTTGTTTGCAAGCAACAAAATGCTTAGAGGAATTATAGGAAACTGTTGGATTTGCAGGCAGATGGGCAGGGTTTGTCCGGAATGAATGGTGCCCTGGAGACTTTGTAAAGGAATTCAGCGTGCTCTGGGGACTTTGGCAGTAGAGGCTCACATATTTCTCACTAGTATATTCACTTGTATTTCCTTTAAATTTTTCATTTGCCACAATAATAGACGTTCAGTGACCTTAGTCCCCAGGTTCCTGTGAGAGGCAGTGTGAGCAATACTAGGGGATATTTGGTACTTCCATGTGTACTTATGTATACATAAAAGTATACATGAATATATTTTTACATAATCACATGTTATGTTAGGAGCTGATATAACTAAACTATGAAAACTACATTAAAGTAAATCAATCTGGTTGTTTCTGGCTCTCTTCTCCCTCCAGCCCTCTAAGAGACAGTTTGACTTATATTCTGGAAAGGAATTACGAGTCATAGCAGCCACTGTGAGGACTAATTTTGGCCATTTTCCATTATTCCAAACTTGCTACTTGTTTAGCCTCATGTAGAACTGACAGGTAAAATGGGAAAAAAAGAAATTTCATATTCATAGAAAATACTTTGAATTTTCTCCAAAAGCAAATTATTGGAGGACAGCAAGAAAGGAGTGAAAAATGTGTTTCAGTTCACTAACTTTCTTTGGTATTCTTAGGTAATTTTCATTATAATTGTATGAAAAGGATCAGATTCCTTCTTATTAGTAAGGGACCCTAAGTGCTCTCTTGAGTTCTGAGGGGAGAAATAAGGACTAATGGATTTTTTCTTGTGTAAATATTCTATGCTGACTGTTACAGCAAGCCTGAGAAGGAGGTAGGCAGGAGTCATAGTGAATAAAGTCATGTTAGAAGCCAAATATGGAGATGCACATCTGAAATCCCAGCTCATGGGAGAATGATGAGCTGGAAGCCAAGACTACATTGTGAATTCCAGGCCATCCATAGCTACAAAATAAGATAGCATCTCAAAGGGAAAACAGCATAAGGAATATAAAGCACAGAGGTGTGGTGAAGAAACATTCACCCAGAAAGTCAAGCCAATGTCTAGAACTAGACCAGTAGGTAGAATATTAATGGATACAACTCCTGCCTTTTGGCTACTTGCAGTTCAGGGAAGCTTCAAGAAGGCAGGATGCCAACCATAAGGTAACTGTTTCTTAAGATAATCAGTTCCTTAAGGCTCAACTTCAATCTGTAGCAAGCATTTTGAGAAGAAGCTGCTGTATTTTTTGGTGATTTCTGAGCTATGTGCTAGTCAAAAATAATTATTATTCAATCCAAACTTTAAAGTTTAAATTTTCAGTTGATTTCTGAGAACTCCGTGGGCTGTGTAGATCGGATAAGAGGAGGTGGGTAACTCCGTTAGCCAAGTTTTACAGTTATCACTATGTGGGAGTTTCCAGAATCTTGAAATTCACTGACAGCAGCCTATATGTAAACCGTGTTTTAAGTAGGTGAAGACTTACATTACCTATGAAGAAAAATGGATGAAAATAACCGTATCTTTCTATCTCAGTTGAAAGTGAAAAATACCCAGAAATCCAGGATCCTCCTACATGATATCCTTTTGCCAAGAGTGCCAGCCCTGCGTGATGTTTTCCATCCCAGGCTGTTCTTGCAAATGGCTGAGTGTATTACATCACTGAATGGGTACAGAACCTGCGTTATGTACAGCCCATGTGTATGTGTTCTTCCAGATGGGTGTGAGGCATTATATAAGCCTCAGTATAAAATTAGTGAATTTATGCTGGAGCTTTGTATAATCTGCTACAGGGTGGAGGAAAAGACAGTACTACTGTAGGAAAAATATCTCCATTGGAAATGGACTCTGCATTGAAGAGCGAAAGGGTCTCTCTTCATCTGCTCTGACATAGTTACTCTGACATAGGGAAGAAGTCATGTAATAAAAGAAAAACAAATGTAGCTTTTCTACCGACATCAGGATAAGAAAGTAGATGTTAAAGGTTAAAAAAAAATAGCATATAATGAAACCTAAGCTGCCATTTACTAATTAGCTGTGCAATATTAACCAATTAATTTGTCCTGCTTAGATCTTTGCTTTCCAATGATACTATGTATTATATCAGATTTGTGAAGATAAAATGAAGCGGCATTGCAGCATACATTAATGTTAGCCTGATTGTTACTGTTGTTCATACCAACATGACTATGTTAAAAAATAGAAGATTGAATCTATTGACCTACTATATTGATCACCTTTATTGTACACAAAATGATTATGATTGTGTGCATTGTGTAACAGTGAAATTTTCCATTCTCTAAGTGATTTGTCTAGCCACAATGACCATGTATTAAACTATAGCATAAATTCTGGTCTGGTTTCAATTGAGCATATAATAAGACTATTATAAATTAGCTTGTGGCACTATTGATTTTTGTTTTTAAAAGCATGAATCATTATTTGGAGGAGACAAAATCTATATGAAACATTGATCTGTTACTTACACTATTATTAAATGTAAAACTTTTAAACTATATGTTATATATCATGTTGGCCCCCCTGTGAAACCATAGCTTATTGAATATTAGAACATATTATGAAACAGGCAGCTTTCCTTTCTCTGGGGAACAGTAAGTGTGGTTGGCAGTGTTGGTTAACATACTTGTTCACAAAATTAGATCTGGAAAGTGAATTTCCAAAAGTTTTTAAGGCCTCAGACTAAATTTAGGCTTTCATCAAATGAGAAAATCATCAGCTCATGTTAGTGTCTTCAGCATGCACCGTGACAAAATACCTGACATAAATAACTTGAAGGATGAAGGGTTTATTTTGACTCATAGGTATACAGAATTCCATCCATAGTCCTTGGCTCTGTTGATTCTGGCCCATGGAGAGGTAGACCGTATATGGTAGGAAGCATGTGGTAGAGTTTAGAGACAGACCCAGAAGGGTCTGTGACATGATACAGCCTCCAAAGACATTTCCCCAGTTATATACTTCATCCAGCTTGACTCTGTCTCCTCAGGCTTTGAAAACTTTCAAAATAATGCCATCAACTAGGGACTAAATTTACCACATAAGCCATTTTAGGGGTCATTTTATATCCAAACCACAATATTCTCCTCTTGATTCCTCCAAAGGCTTATGTTCATTTCATAATGCAAAATGCATTCAGTACATGTCGCAGAGTCCTCATAACTTTAGCAGTCCCAGAATTATTCAAAACTTCAAGGTCAGTTTCCTCTGAGATTCAAGGCAATCGCTTAGCTGTGAGCCTCTGTAAAATCAGAAATAAGTTGCATACTTCCAAGATACAGTTGCACGGAGTAAACATTCAAATTCCAAAATACAGGGATGGAAACACCGAAAGGAGGGCTGGGACCAAAGCCAGATCTAAGAAGAGTGCTTATTTATTCTTTATGGCCCTGTGTCTGACATTGGGAACATGTGGTATCATGATGTGAGCACCAGAGGGTTTGAAAAGCACCTCCATCACTGCCAGGCTGGTTGCAGTCACAGGACTGGCTTGGGCTGACTCTGCTGCCTCCAACTTTGCTAGGCTCCACATTCCTGGCACCTCTAACTTTCTGGTATCTCCACTGTCTTTGTTTTCACCTTTATGGCCTCACTCATCAACCTTTCTGCAGCTGCCTGCAAAGATGCTGGCCCTTAAATGGTGTCTGCCCTTCTAAGCTTCATTTTGAAATCTGGGAGAGCCTTTGTGATTCCATAATGCTTGGATTCTGCTTGCCTGCAAAGCGAGCACTACATGGACTTCTACACATGAAGGGAAGAGACAGCTCTATCTGAGCCTGGGAGAATGTTGTCACATAGGATCTTACCCAGGATAACACCTCAAAAACACCTGGGAGAATGTTTTACATATCTGAAGGATCCTATCTCTGATAAGCCCCTTTTGAAGAGAGCTTAACACCCCAGCCCAATCCACATTTATATGGTCACCTGTTGTCTCTTGACAGACAGACCCCTAAGGAGGCACAGGCCCAGGCAAACTTTACCTACAGTCTTTAAAAGAGCCTGCAGAGAGCTTTTCCATGAGCATGACTTCAGACCCAAGAGAAGTCTTGTTTCCTTGATTGCTGAATAAAGGAATCCTTGTATGAGTGTGTTCGAGTCCGGTGTGGCTTCTGCCTCAATTTCCTTATAAAACATAACAACAGTCAGTTCTCATAATGGAAAACATTCCAATTTAAAGAGACCAGGATTTTATATAGTCAGCTCTAAACATGCAGATCATGAGAAGGCCATTGGTCCACCTAGAATAATGGGCTCTTCAGAGGCCTCCCAAGGAACACTTTGAAACTAATAGGCTATGTCAATTTTTCTGTCCCTTTATGGTTGTCCTTACAATATGGAGCTCAAATATGTGTTCCATGATTCAGGGATCCAGATTCTAGAAAACTCTGTTCACGCTGCTGAGATGAACCTTCAAACAAGGTACAGTTAATGTGATGAAGAAAGGATTTATTGAAGCTTACATTTCCATGCAGAGAGAGAAAAATCACAATCAGCAACTCAACTCCAAAACCAAGAAATTCAAGAAGCCAAACTACAAGAACTCCAGGCAGCATTCTGACTGCTGTCTGCATATGTATAGCAGGAATTCCAGATACATCCCCAAAACACCTTAGGGCTGGACTCTAGGATCTGCCTTAGGTGACATCTCCTTCAAGTTACAAGCTTTAATAAAACTCCTGAATCTATCAGGAAACATCCATTCAAACTACCACACAGTCCATCCCTGGCTCCCAATAGATTCATAACCATCTCACGTTGGATATTGTGTTCTGTACAAATTCAAAGGTCCTACAACTTCATCTGAGATTGAAGACTGTCTGTTAACTGTTAGTCCTGTAAAATCAAAACAAGTCACATACCTTTAGCATATAATGGCACAGGGTAAACATTTCCAACTGCTATGAGATATAACAAGGAGAGACTGGGACAGTAAAATCTCAACAACCATGAGATAAACATCAAATATCTGCAGTTCAAGTCCGATATCAAAACCAGTGACTGACACTCTCCAGATTTTCCAATTCCACCCCTCCAGCTTGGCTGTATCTGGGGAAAACTTCCATCCCTAGCCAACAGTGCTTCATAGAAGCCCTTGCTCAGTCCTGGTACATCCAAAACATATTCAGTTCTCCATTGCACACCACAGTCTATTTTCCACTGGCTTCACTGGTCAATCAGGCATAGTTTATGTGATGAAGAAGGGCTTAAAGATCTACACACAGAGAGAAAAGCCACCACCAGAAACTCCAAAACTAAGCACACTCAAACATATAAACCACAGGTATTCCAGGCAAGGCTTAGATTCTGTCTCCATATGTATAGCAGGAATTCCAGATTAACGCTCCAAAAATACCTTAGTACTCGAATCTAGGATCTGCCCAAGGTGACATCTCCTTCAAGTTATAAGGTTTAAAACTCCTAAATCTATTAGGATACATCCATTCAAACTACCACACTTTTCTTCCTTTGAAACTGCTCCTTTGTACCACAGGCTCTGAGGCATGGATGCTGGAATGGTGATGATACAGAAGAACCTCATGGCTTCTGACCTTAATCACCAACAGAAAACAGAAGGGGAAAAGGCATTTCAAGTCACACAGCTACCTTTGACAATGTATAATGATAGAATCAAATTTGCTTCTTCCTGCTTGCTTCCAATGGCAATGTAACCCCAGCTGGCTGCTCCTGCCATGCTTTCCTAGTCATGCTGCATTTCCCCTCAAAGCTATAAACCAAAGATAAAAGCTTTCCTTCTTACCTTAAACTGCATTTGGTCAGTTAGAGAGTAACATACAGACATTTTGACAAATACCCAAAACAGTCAACTTATAAAGAGGAATAAAAAAGTCTTCCTTGTCTCACAGTTTTAGAAGTTTCAACTCACAAATGTTTTGTCATATTTTTTTGGACGAGGCAACACATTAGAGCAGCAGTACATGATGGAGAATACCGCTAAATTCATGGAAAGGAAGAAAATCTTGGAGCCACGGATTCCAAATGCCCTTAAAAGCATTCTCCTGGTGACTTAAAGACCTCACACTAGGCACACCATGACTCATAAAGTTAGGGCCACCTCCCAGTACCACCAAGCTGAGAAATAAGCCTTAAACACATGGCCTTTGAGGAATACTTTAGGTCCAAACCAAAATGAATATTATTACTTTAATGAAAAACTCAATTCTATGGAACATAGAGAACTCCAGCCTAATTTTGCTGAGAAATTCTTAAAGGGGCCAATTCCATCACCTAGGCTAGGCCTTCTCTACAGCTTGACAATGCCTTCTTTCTTTTGCTTTGACAAAAAGAGTCAATATTGGCTTGTCTTCTGCTTCCTTTCTGACTTCCTTATGTTCCCCATCTGCAGTCAACCATCACAAAATCCTTCAAATGCAAATCTAGTATCGGGTTGTCTCCTACTACCCGAGGGCCCAGCCACCTGAGACTGTTTCTCTGTTCTTCACTTACCCAGAATCCACAGCAATCTTTGAAAAGTCAGGCTGCTCTTTGTTCAGAACTCTTTAATGTCTCCTAATTTTGCTTCTGGAACCATCCAAGGTCCATAATTTTGACTAAGGGGCCTTGAAGTTTCTTATCTCAGCATCAACAATGTTCCCTCCTACTCCTTTCCCAGCCCACTCTCCCTCCTACCTGCTTGGTCCTAACTTCCTTGTTCCTTCACCTGGCAGACAAGACTCAGCAACCCTTCCTTGCACTGTCCTTTTGTTGTCAGAAATCTTCACATTACTGTTTCGTTTTAAGCATTTTGCCAAATGTACCTTAAAGGTTGGAGTTATAGCTCAGGAATACAGTGCTGGTCTATCAGTCATGGGGCCCTGGGTTCATTCCTTAAATAAATAAAACAAAGCAATGAAAAACAAGGCAAAGCAAAGCAAAGGAAGACAAAACTAAACTAAGCTAAACTAAACTAAACAACTAAATTAAACTAAACTAAAAACTAAAAGTAACATTTTCCCAAAAATCCTAAACTTACACCTTATTGTGAGCATGACCACAAATGTGATCTTTTATTCCCATCAGTGTTCCCTATTTTCCCCTTCTGAAAATTATCTTCTTTAAAATTCCATATGCTATTCTTATAGATTGTTTTAATAGCCTATTGAGTAGGCACTCAAATGAAGCAATGTTTTAATTGAAACAACAGCCTCTTCACACTGAAAACAGGTTGGACAAGTGCTCTAATGATCCTTGTAAGGTTGTAACATCATTTTAATAAATGGAGAATCAAAAAATTTCTATATGTAGGCTCCATCTCTCTCAGTGCCTCTCAGGGAGAAGTGTGGAATCATGCTAGAGGTTTTGAGTCCAAAACTCTTCAAATTGTAGCACTACTAGCTCCTCTCTGAATGTCAGGAAAAATAATCCTTTTAGCCTGTTTCATTCTATACCATGAATATTCATTCTATAGTTTAATTTTACTCATAAAGTAGCTGTGAAAATAAATTGATAATATATATGTGAAATGTTGAGCACTGTATACCTTGTTGGCAGGAGGAAGTAATTATAAAGTAGGGAAGGACAATGATTAGAATGTTATGTATTTCTCTCTATTTACAGTTTTTGTTTGCTAAGTAAAATTTTATAGATAGTATAAGATAATCATCTAAGCTCATATCTGAATTATGAAGAAACCTGAAACACTAGAGCATAAATTAATAGTTTTTTGGATTGTGAGCTTTCAGAAGTCAGATCCATGATCAGGGGACAGTATAAAACATGATAAGATCAAATATAAATGCATTTAGATCATCTATTTAGCTTTTCCCTGCTGTTGTTTATCAAGTTATGACCCTCTCAAAATAATTTTGAACTTCACGGTATTTTCTAAAAAAAACTTCAAATAAACACTGAGATATTAAGTTTTATTTTTTAAACCAGAATTTATTACTTGGCATTTAAATTTCTAGCAAAGTTTTTCTTTGTGTGAGGCCATTTGAACTATAGACTATACCAGTTTAATTTGTAAAATGCAATATTTCCAATTAGCTTCAATTTATCAGTAATACATCTGAATTAAACAGTTTTTTATTATAATCACCTCTAGAAACAAATATTTGCATAATTGATTAGAAGCTCATGATATTGTGGCTATTTACTCAAGAACATTTTTTCATTAAATGTGGAGTCAATTGGAACTGATCTTTTTTTCATTATATAAATCTGGCTTTCAATTTTTGAACCCATTACCTTAATGGTCAATGCCATTTCCCATTTTGAAAACTCATTTTGTGTGGAAGTATTTGAAATGATCAGAGATATTACCAAGAAAATGACCAACAAGCCATAAAGCTGCTCAACTCATTACTGGCAGCATCTATTTGTTACTGGGAAAGTTTCATTTCAAATCACTTTGGAAGACAGGGAGCAGAGATAAGTAGTGGTTCTCTGAGTATAAGGATACATTGTCCTGTAAATAATTTATTTGGAATTTGTACTCTCATTGTTAAATACATGTGAATTCAGGCCATTGTGGTTATAAAACTGTAGTACAGGAATTTGAACTTTAAATGAAATCAGAGAGAGAAGTATCCCCAAGAGATGTCTTATTTCATTTTCCAGATGAAGTCACCTGGATGAAGACATTCCAGTCTCTACCACTTCACCAGCATGGGCAAGCACCAACAATGATCTTCTGTAAACTGGATTTCTTGAATAGAATACACTAGATCTCTTTTCCACGACAAAGCTTTAAAGTTTTAATCAAAAGCAAGAACTGAATAAAGTATGTGGAACCAGGGAGATTTAGACCTGATTTGACCTTTTTATCATTGTCTAGTACCTGTAGAGGATGGTAAATCAGTTATAGCAGATTGTAGCTAAACTTGTCTATATCGAAGCTTCATCTTTGCACTTGCTGAAGACAACACAGGTGGAGCAGTAGCAGTCTTCAGCTCTTGAGGTGGGGAGAGGGGGCAGGAGTGGAAGGGCTGACTCAGTCAGTCTTTAGTTTCCTGGAGGCTTCTGCTAATCACTCTGCCAGACTTCAGGTACACTTCATAGCACACTTACTCTTCCCCTCTGCTGAAAAGTGCAGCTCATTTTTCTTTGGTTTTCAGTGGGATTAAGAGCTCTCCTTGAGTGTTTTAGAAGGTGCTTTGGAGCAGCTTATCAGATAAATAAGAATATAGAAAGCTTAGTTAGTTGTCTTTTCTAAACACTTTAAAGACTGTTGGACCAAAGGAGCAATTGGTAGAAAACACTTGCTGTTTCTAAAACAGTATTTCCTCATATTTGGATTTTCTTTGTAGGTCATTACTACTCTATCAGTTACTTCATCATTGCAGCTTATAGAAAGGAAAGTGTTTATTTAGGTTTATATTTCCAGAGGGTAGAATCCATGACATCAGAGAATACATGCAAGGACTGAGCAGCCTGCACCCTGTCCTTACATCAACAGGGAGGGAATAGAGAGAGAAAGCAAGGGAGAGGCGAGCAGGGCTGGACTAATAAAGCCTCAAGTCCTATACTCCGTGACATACTTCCTCCAACAAGGCTCCAGGGCCAAAAGGTTCCAGAAAACAGTGTCACCTGTAGGGGGATTAAGTATTGTAATATATAAGTCTACAGAGGACATGTTACTAAAGTCTTTGTAGTGAATAATGAAAAGAGAAAAGATGCATGTGGAGTTGTTACCCACCCCAGGTTTATGGTGTAGTCCCCAAATGAAACACTGGAGAGAGTGACAGGATACAAAGAGATCTATCAGCACAGCTAATTGGTCAACCCAGGGTTGATAACTCAATGTGACAGACACCAACGATTTTCAACATGATGTAATGCAGAAGTACAGAGGCCATAAAGATCTCAGCAATAAAGCAGTCTTAAATCTCACCCACCATGACTCAGGGAACTAAGCGGAAGAGGGGGCAGAAAGACTGTAGGAGCCATGGTGGGGGAGAATTTCCAGAGACATTGCACCCCTCAGCAACAACACACCAGAGGGGGAGGAACCAGGCTGCCTCTTGTGCTATCCATAACCTACCCCATGGAAGGATCGAGTATGCCCACTGAGGAGGATACCCAGTGGATTAGGGACAGGGAGGAGGGAATCAGGGATAACAAGGATATATTTATTAATACAATGTATCTAATTTTGGACAATAAAAATAGATTTTAAAAATATGTAAAAATGATTTATGATTTTATGAGCAATCATACATATGATAGCAATATTAAGCTTCCATTTCCTAACTATAAATTGGAAATAATATAAAGTTAATAAAGAAATAATTGTTATGAGAGTAAAGGAGGGCACTGCATGTAGAGCTTACATAATATACATATCAGTGTCCAAGTGTTTGTTCTGGTGTCATTGATCAATGTTGAGTAAATATATACAAAGTTTGAAAGCAAAAGCCTTAATAAAAGGAAACAGCATGAAAGTATCAGTGGGATATTGAAAACAAACAGCAATAAGCAAGAGTCTCATCAGGTTTACCAAAGAAAACAAAGACTGAGTTAGAGATAACATTAATTGTCACAATTATCCTCAAAATTAATATAAGATTGGTCCTTATTTTCTTGGTTGTATTTAAGACTAAAAGCAGCACAGTGGCCTATTAATGGATTTTATTTTATTTTAAAATGATTGTTAATTTACTTCCCGTCCTACGCTTTCTTTGTTTTGAAATAAGACTCTTTGTGGGGCTGGAGAGATGGCTCAGCGGGTAAGGCACTTGCCTTCAGTGCCTAAGGCCCCGGGTTCAATTCCCCAGGACCCACATAGGCCACAAGGTGGTGGCCCTGGTGTGCTCTCTCTCTCTCTCTCTCTCTCTCTTTCTCTCTCTCTCTCTCTTCTCTCTCTCTCCTTGAAAATGAATAAATAAAATATTTTTAAAAAGACTCTTTGTGTTATAGATCAAGGTTTTTTTCCTGTATACTAGATTTTGGTGCCAAAGAAAAGAATATTTGAAAAGGATCATTTCCCTTTATAAACCTCTATTCTGTCTGTCCATGTTAGTATGACCTAACACACATCTGTGCTGGCTGCTATATTATATTCTTAAATATGGCTAAATGTTACTGTATACTTCACATAATAATTTATTCACTAATATGAAAACAAAAGAAAATGCATTCCCTCACCTATCTAACCAGAATGTTTGGAGAACAACATGTTTGTTTCTCTTTAATCACCTACTTTGGCTAGTGAGCACCCTGCAATGTTCATGATTAAGTTTGGTTTAATAGGGAAAAAAGCCATCCTAGGTATATTAACTAGAAAAAAAACTAATAAAGAATTAGAGGCTTATACAGCTGTTGGAAAAGCTACAGAAGTAAATATCATCTAGGCCTCTTGTAGGACATCTGGAAGTGCACAGATATCATGGAAGCCACCATCAATGAGTCTAGTTGCCATCAGAACAGAAATAAAAGCAAAAGAAAATGTTCCCAGGAAAATAAACCAGGGCTCCTCTCTTTTTCCACTCCAGGTTCTTGCCTTTATCTTTCACTTTCCTGATTTCTCTTCCAGGACACTCATGATCTGGTCTACATTGATGGTTTACCTTTTCTTCTGCCTTCCATTCAAGTGTGACTTCTGGCAGTCCCAAGGAGATATGAGAGGAGGAATGAGAGCAGTTATTACCCTGCCTCTCTCCCTTCATGGTTACATTGAGAAGACTGTGTCTCCTGACTGCAAGTTCTTCTAGTTAGCTGTCTCCCAACATCATTATCCCAGGTTTTGAAAACTATTCCTTGCCTCTCACCCTCAGGCTGAGGGGTCATAACAGCTCCTACTAATCCAAGACCTACATTATCCCTTCAAGTTCCATCACATCCAGTAGCCTCTTTGTAAAATCTTTGTATGAAAACACTCCTTTAGTCAATCTAACAAGGGCATACTAACTCTCCCAATGGGACATATCCCAGGAAATATGGTGAAGACAGATACTTTAAAGCTAGCAGAATCCTGGATCCATGAGATCAAGACTGAGTGGGAGGAATGATCAGATATCCGTCCTGAAGATGATTTGCCAGTAAAGAGAAAACCAAAACAACTTTATCCTTCATGGATCTGCAGAGATTGAGGACATCATCAAGTGTCTGAGAGACATAAGGATGGTGATTCCTATTATGTCCTCATTTAAACTTACCCATTTAGCTAGTGCCACATCTGATGGGTTGTGGAAAGTGACAGCTAATTATCCTAAATTTGCTCGGTGATGATGCCGATTGCAGCTGCTGTTCCAGATGTGCTATTTATACCACAGCAGATAAACACAGCTTGTGGTGCCTATTGATCTGCAATATTTTCTTGTTCGTTTCAACCAGCAAGGAAAATCAGAAGCAATTTGCATTTCACAGAAGGAACAACAGTAGATACATGATATGCTGACCTCCTACTCTGTGCTAATACTATGTTGACCCCTTATTCTAACAAATGTAACCTTGAAGGGCCTTGGTCACTTTGATGCATAACATCATGCTGATCTATGAGATTGTAGTATTTCACTAACTGAATTTGCTGAGGAAAAGTAGTAAGTCCTCTACATGTCTTTGTAAGAATGTGAAAGGTAAAATCTCTAGGAGTTCATATTTGTCATGTTTAGTTAGGGTTTCCATCTATACTACTTTGAGGCTCATCATAACAAGAACATTTTTGGTGCGAATCTGTAGGTTGTTAAAGAGGCACAGAGCTTGGCAATTATGTTCTTCAATTTACAGAGACTGACCTGCTGTTTAGATTGCTGTGCATCAGGTCTGCCAAAGATAGAGGCAAATGCTAATCTTTAGGCTGATGTTATTTCTCAGGCAAGCAGCCAGCTAAGTGATGAGTACTTGATTGTATTGGTCTCCTCATATCAAAGGGTATCATGCTTTTTCCTTACAGGTACAGATTAATATTCTGAGATAAGCTTGCTTTTGCAAAGCTGTCATAGCATCATTTGGGTTCTTACCTAAATCTTCACCAATTATATCACCACAAACCATGGAGGAAGCTTTCATGTCAAAGAAAGGGTGTTTATAAGATTATCTCACAAAGATATTTCATAGCTCATTATTCAGAAGCAGTTGGCTTGATAGTTTAAAAATGCTCCTGTGTAAGTTCAGTTATATTGATAAATAGTATAAAGCTTACTCCAAAATTGGATTTTTTACTCACTCAACACAACTGAATACATACACTACATATATAGATATATATAGATATTCAATGCATGTGTATGTATGCATGTTTCTCTTTCCATGGTGAGAGAGTATGTTTCTGGGATCTGAGGACTGAAGGTAGAATCCTTTTTACCAAGTAATTATTTTGAAAAAACAATTGAAACAAGTCCCTAATAACTACTGCATATTTTACATGGCATTTTATAAGCATTTTTAAAATGTTGCCTGCAAGTTTTCTTGGTCTACAGAAACTTATGACTCCCTAAGAACCAATTTTGATTTTACCTTTCCAAAATGCATGTAATAAATTTAGTAAATCCAAACTATTAGCATATATTTATCTCTAGTAAATAGGTAGACACAAATGATTTTTAATGATGGAATATATTTCAGATTGAAGCAGAAACATATTCCTGTCAGCTTAAATGGGTGCTTGCAACTGTCACTAAATGGGTTTGTTCCCATGATTTTTGGTTCATATAATTTTCACATTTTGGTTCACTTAAAGTCTGAAAAATTATTAGAGATATGGCTTAATACTTTTAAACATCCAAGGATCTGTTATTTTTTTAAAACCTCCTTTCCTCTCTTTCTCTGGGCCTCCCTCTCTTTATCCTTTTTTTTTCCTTCTTCACTATCTCTCTTCATTCTCTGTTTTGTCTAATGTCACACACTACAGTTCAGGTTGACCTGAAATTTATTATGCAGCCCAGGCTAGCCTTGAACCCACAGTAATCTCCCACCTCCACCTCTTCTATGGAGATTATGGACATGAGCCACCAGGCTGGCTATAGACTTTCTTTAGATTCAGTAGGTAAAACACTTCCATCTAGTGCAAGTTATAGCAGCAATCGAAATCACAAAACTTCATTTGGCTTAGCTTTAAAGTACTCACCAAGAATAATGCTTTCCTATGCTATAGAAATGCTTCTGTTTATAAGCTACTCTGAATACATCATGCCAGTGTCCACACTGTGAGACAGTGTTATTTTCTCTTCTCCTTTCTCCTTTCTGTCCATCAGAACAATGTGTTATGTTCTATCCTCCCCAAGAACGGTTGTTCAACCATGATTGTTTAACCTAAATTAGGGAACAATGAATAGTCTACACCAAAATGTTAGGAGAGATGTCCTTGGATAAATCTCACTTACTGTTAGGTGTGTAGTTGTTCACATTAAAAAAATACAAAATCAATAATCGACAAGTAAGTTATGCAATCCACAACATGAATTTTGTACCCATAAAATCTCATCTAATTTATGATCTGGATTAATTGTGTCCTCACACAATTAAATCAATGCAGATCATAAATTGGCTTCTGTTACTTGGAACTACTATCTGATAAAATGTAATAGGCCAAATTTACCCTGGCAGGAGAAAAATGATGCTTGGTTATTCCATGAGTTAGAAATGCTTGGGAAACAAAGGGTTTCTTGAACTTTCTATCAAAGCAAACTTTCACTAAAGCCCAGGCTGACCTGGAACTCATTCCATAGACTAGGCTGGTCTCAAACTCATGGCGATGCTTTTGCCTCAGCCTCCCAAGTGCTGGGATTAAAGGCCTATGCTACCACACCACTCATAAAATGGACAGAAAATGAAATAAAGTTGAACTTTTTTTGCACTTTCCCAGGAGGACTACCATAACATAATTGAATTTTAAATGCATGAGAATAAATTTAACAGAAGAAATAAATTACTCAAAATACTGAACCAACTTAATAGAATTTTCAGTGGTTCTATTGATAGAATTTCCAGTTCGTGGGTTACCTACTGTTGTAGTCAGCATTCTAGTTACTTCTCAGAAAGAACCCAAGCAAAGGCGGGTTGTGGAGGAATGGTTTATTTGGCTTATGGACTTGAGGGGAGACTCTATCCTGGCAGGGAAAACGATGGCATGAGCAGAGGGGTGAACATCACCTCTGCCACAGCACTGCAAACAGTGGCAGGAAGGTGTGCCAAATACTAGCAAGGGGAAGCTGGTTTATAATCCCCATAAGCCTGCCCCCAACAACACAGCTCCATCAAGGTTGTAAAATCCAAACTGCCATCAGCTGAGGATCAATTACTCAGAACACATTAATTTGTTTGTGAGGGACACCTGGATCAAACCATGACACCTACCAATAACACAATTTTGTAAGACTACAGCAATAGGAGATGACCAGGAACATGAAACCTCAAAATATCACTAAATCCATCCAAATTAGTTATCAGTAAATCCCAATTTGTGTTTTTATTCCTTCATTAGTTAATGACTTTAACTTTGAGAGCTATGGATATAACAGGCAACATATATTATATATTTTAATATATATATATTTAATGTATAGTTTATATATATATAAGTTATATATATATAAACTTTATACTTATGGATTGGGAAATTGCAAATTATCTCTATAGTAATAGGAACAGTCATTTCACCATCACTGAGGATTTTAGGAATTTTATAAATAATAATTGGAATCCCCATCCTTGTTCCCTCACACTTCAAGAAAAACAAATAGGATCAAAGGGATTCTGAAACAATAACCTCAAGCTATCAGTGCCCAAGGTATTGTCCATAACTTTGATGGCAGTGATATCAATTTCCCCCTTCTAGAGCCACAAAGTGTTTCTTTTAATTTTGTTAATAACCAGCTTTGCTTTCATTCTTAGAAATTTATTTCTGAACATAGATTCCAATATAAGTCAATATGTGTTACTATGGAAGGTTCAAATAATACTGTATTGGTTATTTTTCTACATTGCTGTGATCAAATGCCTGACAAGAAGCAACTTTAGGGAAGAGGTTTTCTTTTAGCTTACAGTTCAAGGTAAGCTTACAGTTCACCCTGAACGAACCACACTACTGTAGTTCACGATGAACACAGTCCACCATGGTGGGGGAGTCATGGAATCATAGGCATGAAGAGTCTGGTACCTTTACATCTGTGGTCAGGAACCAGAGAGAGGTGAATGCTGCTGCTCAGCTCAGCTTACGTTTTCCTTTTTATTCAGTCTGGGACCCCAGCCCATGGAATTGTTCTGCCCACATTCAGGATGGGGTTTTCCCTCTACAGGTGAACATTTTTTGGAGGCAAACTCACAGGCAGACAGACAGACAGACACATGTTCCCAAAGTGATTCTAAACCCAGTCAAGTTGCCAGTAAAGATAACCATCACTCATACAACTGATCAGGGATGGGGAGGGGGGGGATTGGGGAATTCGGGATAACAACGCATGGCTTGCCCACTAAATAATGTAACTCATTATGGACAATAAATATATATTTTAAAAAAAGATAACCATCACACATACTTCTAATACACCAACAGGCAGAAGCTGTACATTCATAATGCCAGCATGAACACTTTCATGTGGTCCAGAACTTGGACATCTCACCTTCTGAAGAGGAGGCCGAGACAGACACAGAAATTTCTCTTGGGCTCAATAGAATTACCTCATAAGATACTATTAGCAGTAAAACCACCAACGTGTTTATCCTTGAGTTTATGTTTCCCAAATTAGAAAAGATAATTCTGCCTGCTGCATCCAGCCTACCAGAAGACTTAAACTCAAGATCTTCAGGAATCCTGAAGATGCTGACTGTATAATTAGGAAACTTCTGTCCCAAATGACAACAACCAGCTGACCACAGCATTACACAAGTTCTGCTCAGTATAATGGGGCATGATTAGCTTCCTGACTTCTCAGCGGCTTTCCTCTGGCTCACACATCTTGCCTACTGTTTATCTGACCCCTCTGCATCACCCAAATACAGGTTTTCAAATCAATCTCATGTATCCTCACTCTGTTACTTTGGTCTCCCTCTTCTTACTTCACATTTCACCAAACAATTCGATAAAAATGAGACTTTGATCTCATGTCAAGAAAGTGCTTGTGGGGCTGGAGAGATGGCTCAGCGGTTAAGGCACTTGCCTCCAGTGCCTAAGGCCCTGGGTTCAATTCCCTAGGACCCATATAAGCCAGACCCACAAGGTGGTGGCCCTGGTGCAAACTCTCTCTCTCTCTCTCTCTCTCTCTCTCTCTCTCTCTCTCTCTCTCTCTCTCTCTCTGCTTGAAAATGAATAAATAAAATATTTTTTTTTTTAAAAAAAAAGAAAGTGCTTGTGCTCAGTTATTACAGTCCCGTCAGTCACAAGCAGCTTGTTAGGAAGGATCTAATTTAGGACCATCTTTGCCACTGTAGTCAACTTGTTCTTGTGAAAGGTGCCATAGTGTATTTTTCTGGGACTCTTCTCTCCTCAATTTCAGTCATTTTGAAGAACATAATCACTTTACACTCTGTGTAAAATTGTGTTTATACTACATTTATAGTCTGTGTAGAAGTTTATTGTTTCTTATATGACATCAAGCTTAGCCCTCTCTGTTACCCTTCAAATTTTCAGAAGAAATATTGGGAAATTTCAAATTCTTAAACTGTCAGCTTCCAATAGCTCATGATTCCTTGAAGAAAGTGTTTAATAATCTCCCCAAAGAAGCAAGCAGAGTTCCTTAGGAAGACTTTGGAAGCAGTTGGACTGTTCAATTGAAAGGTGTTTTGATTAGGGCGGACAGAATAAATGGTATGGATTCTGTCTGGAAACCTAAATGATAAATTTTACATTTAAATTTATTACTAAGAGTTATGATTGATCACATAGTCTTAGTTTCTTTTTAGCCAAGCAATATGGAGAAATGTTCTGTAGCAAAGGGCTTCATGTGTCACCGATTAGTCTACTGGCCAAGGAACGTTGTGCATGACTAGCAGACAAAGATATTTACCTGGTGGCTTTTAAAACAGCTCAGCTGGATTCCAGGGCATTTTTGCTTTATATTTTATAACCCGGGTTTTATAATAGATTTAGCAATTTTTCAGAGGACAAATGTAACTGATGCTGATTGAGTATACTATACCTAATCAAACTACATTAAGAAACAAGTATTTGCTGGTCAGTACACTTGCTTGATGTAATAGGAATGAAACAAAAGATGGGAGGGATTTTGAAACCTGAGGTGAGGGCTGGGGATGTAGCTCAGTGGTAAAGCATGTTCCCAGCATGCCCTAAGTTCTGAGTTTGGTTTCCAGCAGTGGGTCAGGGAGGGCATGGCATGAAGTGATAGTAGATCCTACTAGGAAATACTGGAGGATGTTGGGGACATGTTGCTAAATGGCATATTATGCTTTCAGAGTTTATAATTGTTTTGTTTGTGATTGGGCAGTCTGTGTTTGCTTATTGGCAACAAGTTCTACTCCCCCTTCCACTGGACAAGGCTTGGAGATAGGCACTAATTGTGTTAACTTCCATATGCAAGGAATCGTTCCAGGTCTTTGAGAAATTCAATCCTGGGTTATAAAACTAGCAAGAGGTTGAGAGAAGATTTTATATAAAAGGGCAGATTAAGAATACAACATCATACATGTTCTTTTTTTTGTTTTGTTTTGTTTTTTCAAGGTAGGGTCTTCATCGAGCCCATTCCAACCTGGAATTCACTACATAGTCTCAGGCCGGCATTGAACTCACGACCATCCTCCTACCTCTGCCTCCTGAATGCTGGGATTAAAAATGTGGGCCACCACACCCAGCTCCTTGTGTGTTCTAAAGTAACCAAAGAACAGGGACGGCAGAGGCCTACAGTCTAGAAGTCTGACTAAAGTGATGGCAAGCTGAGGTGAATTTTAAAGCTTTGGTTGTGTTGCAGTGATTTGATAGTACATGTTACAGAAAGTGCACCAAACTAAAATGAAGGGCCTTGACTTCTTTATTGCTGGCTATAGGACTTGGGTAGATCATGTAACCTCGCTAAGCCAGAATTCTTAAAATAAAGATTTAAATTACATCTCCTATGACTATTTATGAGAACCATTTGCAGATTCAGATGAGATATATTAGAATGAAGGTATATAATGAATCATTGTGTCATAAAAGAAAATGTCAAATAATTTTTTACCATGAAAACAAGAAATATCTTCCAAAACCTTGCACCAATTTACAATATAATTATGCTAATATTAGTCACAGGATGATCTGCTTTACAATTTTCTAATATATCAAAAAAGAAGCACTTGATAAATTTAAAAAGTGTTCTATGATACACACACATACACACAAACACAATCTCTCAGGCTCTGAAAATTTTATAACACAATTGAATGCCCATTATAAGTTAAATGACTCTAATTATTAAATCTTTTTTATATGCTTCTGTGAAGTTTTAAAGAAATATGTCAATATGTGATTAAGTTACTGAGATTTGGAAGTTCCTTTGTTTTCTGTAATGGTTAATCTCTGACTATTGACTTGACAGTATTTTGAGTCATTCTAGAAACAAATCTTGATTATGTCTATAAGGAACTATTGAGCCATCTCTCCAGCTTCTACTTGTTGCAATTTAAATTTTGCTCTTGGAGAAGCACATTTTTTCCTAATGTCAATATATAAAGTTTCTATTTAAATGTGGAGATAGAAAATAGTTCAAGGATAAGTATAATATGGTTAAGGAAATTCACTGATGTTTCACAATCTTACTGTGAACAATAGTTTTGGCATTTTTTTAGCCCCATGCCTTCATTTAGAATATAAAAAAAAGCATATTGTCTAAATATTTACAAATTTTTTTTTTTTTAGAAATGAGGACAAGCAGTAAACCTATATTCAAAAAGGAAGAGAAGAGGAAGTAAAAACACGTGAGTGTTTAGCACATGCTGGATTATCATATGGCTCCACCGGGCCACACATTAGCCAGGTGAAAAGGAAAGTCCATGGGGTTTGGAGTCAGATTCAGTTAGATATGGATGAGAAGACGCATTCTAGCTGAAAACCTTGATCAAATTAGTTTGAGTTTCAGTTTCTTTATCAGATGATAGTACCCATCTCCAGGGATGCTGAGGGATTAAATGGGATAAAGGAAGATCAAGTAGCATAATTCATACCATATGGTGAAAAGCCAATGATTATTTCTATTGTCTTTATCACATTTGCTAAGGAGGCAGTGGTATTTAGAATAGATTTAGTGATGTTGTTCACATTTCCTGAGAGGCTTTCTATCACAGAGGGTCACTGCCTACAGCAGCTGTGCAGGCCTCCATTAAAGCACTACTTTATACTGCTGTATTTCTGTTGACAGTTGGCTACTTGTGTGCACTCTAAAATTCTCCAGGGGCACTCTCTGTATCCCACTTGCTGTGTGCCTGGCATATGACAGGTATTCAATAAATGTTCTTCAAGCAAAAATATTATAAAGAGATTGTGGAGGATGTGATAGCACTGAAATTCAGCTTTATGAAATTACCTAGGCTTCCTACACAGTAGTTCCCAAACTTAGATACATGTCAAAATGATGTGGAGAACTTTTGAGAATGCAAAGAGCCATGCATAATTCCTTACCCTAAAAAAAAAAAACAAAATAAAATAAACCTGACAGAATATCCACTTCAAGGACATACAGTCAAATAATTTGTGTTTTTAAATATGTCTGGTTTCAGTACACAGAATCTGGGTTAGAAGCCTCCTCCATGCTGGCTAGCCCTCATAGTGCTCAAAGCTGCTGTGCAAGCTGCTGAGGGAAAATGGCCATCAGCAGTCTTATATATGGTAGCTGTACAGTATCTCTGTGGTAATATTTCATTTGAGAACTGCTACTTGTCTGCTCTCTAAGATGGACTCTGTGCGAAACACTATTGACTGGCCACATGTGCCCATTTTGAACTAATAGTGGCAAATCTGCTATGAGCATAGCCAACTACTTTCTGATTGGATTTGAGGTCCACTCCACGTGTGGGAATTCACGTCTAGAACTATCAAGCCATGGCTGGAGAGATGGCTGAGTGGTTCAAGGTACTTGCTTGCAAAGCCTAACAGCCTGGGCTCAAATCCTCAGTACTGATGCAAAGCCACTTGCAGAAAGTGGCACATGTGTCTGGAGTTCTTTTGCAGTGGCACTAGGCCCTAGCACACCCATTCTCATTCTCTCTTCTCTTTCATGCTGTCTCTCCCTCTCTCCTTGCAAATAAATAAAATATTTTTTTTTAAAATAGAACTATCAAACCTTGACAAAAACCCACAGCTGGGGAATAGGCCTTAGTGGAGAAACTACTGCTGCTGTTGTGCTAAATGGGGGTCCTGTGTCTTAATAGCCATGGTCATTCCCAGATATTAATGCAGGTGTCACCTTTGGTCAGAGAAGCTCCTTTCTGTTACGGGCAGCTGTAACTGCAGAGCCTCATAAGTGGTCAATTGATGAGAATAAGTGACATTTGAGTTCTCAGGCGTAAGTAGAACATCTATATCATCCCCTCCAAGACTCAAGGAACATGATAGAAGAAACAGAAAGAATGTGAAAAAATGGAGAAAGGAAAAAAGTTGTGTGGAATATGGACTCTGGGTCATGGCCTGACTGTTCTTGAACTTGTAGCAACTTTGATTATATGCATAATATTGTAAAATGCTGGGCCCATGGACATCCTGTCATAGGGAAGGGAAGAGCTCTCAAGGACCCAAGCCTCTCTGAGGATCTATATTCAGTTATTGGTTGATGGGGAAATGAAAGACGTTTTCTTCAGTGGTGTAGCCAGTAGTATGGTGTCCATGCCCTTGTAAACAACCTTAATGAATTCATTGGATTTTGCCCTCCCCTTAAACAGCAGGAATGTAGAAGGGGACTAGTTGAGAAGGGGGTCGGTGGAAGCAGTAGAAGGATAATAGAGGCATGGAGGTGAGTATGATTGAAATATAATATATGCATACATGAACTATACCAATTCTGTATAATTAATATATGCTAATAAAATTAGGAAAAAAAATATCTTGGGTAATTCCATTGGTCTTTGAGGCTTCAAAACTACCACTTGATGACTGACAGTTGTCAGAACATTGTCAAACCAGTTCTTTGTGAAGTGAGGATTCCCCAAGAAAAGATACTGGAAATCTCTGAGAAAAACCCATGGATAAGAAGTTTCTTCATGGTTTACAGATTGAGTCCACGGGGCCAGCTGTGGACCTGTAGAAGAAGAGTTCAGTTTTTTGCATATGTATGTGTGAGGTGGGCGTGTGTGTGTGTGTGTGTGTGTGTGTGTGTGTGTGTGTGTGTGTTTGTAGGGTGTACATGTATGTGAATGTGGAGGCCAAAGGTTGCAATCAGGTCTCTTAGTTGATTGCCACCCTCTTTCTTTTGAGGTAGGGTCTCACTCTAGACCAGGCTGACCTGAAACTAACTCTGTAGTCTCAGGCTGGCCTAGAATTCATAGCAGTCAGGCTCCTGCCTGTGCTTCATGGGTGCTGGGATTAAGGGCGTGTGCCACCACACCCCTTTGCTGCTGTCCAGGAATTCTCTGCTTTGGCCTCTGGCATGCTGTGATTTTAGGTGGCTTTCACACACGCCCATCATTTACATGGGTGTTCGGAGTCCAAACTCAGACATTCACTCTAGCACAGCAAGCACTTTATCCAATGAACCAGCTCCCAAGCTCCAAGTTCATAATTGCTTAAAAGTGAAAACTGGAAGTTAACTAAGAAATACTTATTCAATGGCAGGGGGGCAGATCAATCTTAATTTTTTTTAAAAAAATTAACCACCAGCTCCCAAATTCTTTTTTTTAAATATTTTATTTATTCATTTTCTTTTTTTTCTTTATTGTTCATAATGAGTTACATTGTTTAGTGGGCCAACCATGAGTTGTTATTCCCAATTTCCCGTTGCCCCCCTTCCCCATCCCCAGTCAGCTGGAGATCCTCCTCCGTGGGCCGTCTGTATCAGTCTTTGTGGTAGGGGACCATGGATAGCTCATTCTTCAGCCGGGCTCTCATGTCCCAACCAGCTCCCAAATTCTAATGTGCCTTTGGATGGAAGAAAGGATCCTCTTTATGTTGAACTGAAGGTGACTATAACTTGTTCCTCGTCACCGGAGGAGGCACTTGGTTTCAGCACCATAACCAACAGGGGATAATGTCATAAAACTTTCTTTAGAGAGTTCTGTCTTTTTGCTGATGTCATCACTTTACTAAGGGATTGTTTCTTAATAGCTGAGTTTGGAACTAGTATGTAAATGAGATACTGAAAAGCTCTGCAGAGATGAATGCTATAAATCTGAAAAATGTTATCTTTCCAAACAACCAATAACAAAAAATAGTTAAGTCCACTTGATTTCTTCAAGAAGGATTTGCAATTGTCTACATTTAATTAAAGCCTGAATTCCTCCTGGCATTTTCATATATTCACTTAGGAATGAAATCCCTGGCTCTGTTTGCAATGGACTCCATCAACCCTGAGCAGGTGTGGAAGAACTGAACAAACATGTATCTGGAATGAATTTACTATGATGGGAGTTCAGTGGTTATAGGCCACCTTCTAACTATTTTTCTCTCCCTCTGAAACTTCTGCCTTACTGAACCACAGGGATAATCCAGGATAACCTGGCTCTTTTTCTCTTCTTAATTAGATCACAACTCTGAGATCCCTATGAAAATGCTGCACATCCTAACAGTTACAGATTGTGGGGACCTACTTTGTATATCTTTAAAAATGGTTTTATTTATTAATTGCAAGAGAGAGAGAGAGAGAGAGAGAGAGAGAGAGAGAGAGAGAGAGAGAGAGAGGACACAGGCATATCAGGGCTTCTTGTGTAGACAAACTCCAGAAGCATGTGCCACTTTGTGCTCATGTGGGTACTCATATGGGTACTAGGGAATCAAATCCAGATCATTAGGCTTTGCAAGCAAGCACCTTTAACCACTGAGTCATCACCCTACATCTGAGTTTGTGTATCTTAGGAGACATTTTGATTTTTCTACAGCTAGACTTTGGTGAATCCATTTCTCTGTCTTCTAGTCTTTTCTATTGACTGGCATGTCCACCCCTTTGCAAACACCATACTGTCTTCATTACCATAGTTGTATAAGTCTAATCTTACTTATCCTGGATAGTGTATGAGGAAATTATTACAGAATGAAATAAAATAAAAATGAAACTGAAACTCATCTGAAATTCATAGGTTACACTTAAACTCATACATTGGGAGCATTTAAAGAAATGTTGAAAATCATATATATATATATATATATATATATATATATATATATATATATATATATATATTGCTTACTTTCTCATTACTTGGACAAAACATTTGAGCAGAAGCAGTTTAAGGAAGGAAAGGGTTTATTTTCTGCTCATAGTTCCAAGGGGAAGTCCATCAAGATAGAAAAAGCAAGTCAGATCAGAGTAGGAAGACTGTGTCATGCCTTCACATCAGCAGAGGAGAGAGAGAGAGAGTGAGAGAGAGAGAGAGAGAGAGAGAGAGAGAGAGAGAGAGAGAGAGAGAGAGAGGAAGCAGGAGGGCTGGGCTATCTCAAGCCCTGCCCCTAATGACACACTTCCTCCAGTAAATCTCCACCCCCTGAAGGTTCCACAACCTTCCCTAGTAGCACTAACTGGAGATTAAGTATTCAAACATCATAACACATAACAGGGACATTTTACCCTCAAACCATAATGGAATATTGTATTAAAATAAACATTTTAAAATATATAACAAACAAAGGGCAGAAATAGCACAACAACTATTATTTTATGTTCACATTAAATTCATCAGCTTCCTGTTACCCCAACTACATTATGATTTTTCTACTTATAAAAAAAGAAAGGGTTATTTTGGCTCATGGCTTTGGAGCTTTCAGCCCATGGTTGAGCAAACTGAAGGTTTTTAAGCCAGGAGAGAGGGGAGGAAGAATATTATGGTAGGAAGTGAATGATGGACCAAATTGTTCACTTTGTGGCCCAGAACATGAAAGTATGAAAGTGACCAGTGATTTTCAGTCCCATTTGAAGACATTCCCCATTATATTAAAACCTTCTATAGGACCCCACCCCGTAAAAGTTTTCACCATCTCCAAGTATTACCAAACTACCTTTAACACATGAGCCTTTGGGGGAGATTATAGATCCAAGCTCTAGAGCACACTTTTAAAATATGGCAAAAATCAGATCATTTCCAACTCCCAAGCTAATCTGCATTTGTCTCTGTTTTGAAATTAATCTTTCTTCCCTGTTAAAGATTTCTAGGTCATAGAAATGCTATTTTTTATCACAACAACTTTCAAAAGTTGTATTACTTATTAGGCTAGTGTGGCAATCATTTCCTTCATTCATTCACCCATTCCAAATATACGTACTGACTGTCTGGTAACTGCCAGTATTACTCTCAGCTCCGAGAGTAAGCCATGTGGAGAAAGCCCCAATTCTGCTCCACAGAGGGAGAACATAGAGCAATTCAACAATCAGAATGATGTAAACCATCGTTCATGGCGTTATGCAAACTGCTGAGCTAGCATGATTTGCTAGACAGTACATGACGACCAATTTAGATTGCTGGAGGAAAAGGTTGCCAAGAAGCTTGCCTTTGAAAAGAAATATGAATTCCAAGAAGCAGTTAGCTCTGTGAAGTTAGGGATGAAGGACGAGCCTTTCCTGTTAACAGAACTGGCCACAGAGTTTGCAGGTCTCGTGCAAAAGAAAAGTACAGGCAGGGCCCCTTGTTCCAAAAGCCACTAAGGGTAAAAAGCTCTCCCTGGTGTTCTCTGTTCTTCTGGATTTTTTATGGCTACTCTTCTACTTGCTACTTAATGCTGTTCAAAGCAGAGAAAATGAAAATTTGAAGTCATATTTATATGATGCATTAATTACCAGTTTTAAATACTTTTGTAAGAACATTTAACTCATACATAGGATTATCAAAATTATACAGTGTCTAATTCCATAGCTTGAACATGCATATTTATTTCATTCTTACCAGACAGTGGAGACATGGAACCAAGTTGATTTGACTGCTTTTACTTTCTTTCCTTCCCACACATTCTAGCAACATTACCTTTTGGTTCTCTCTCTCTCTCTCTCTCTCTCTCTCTCTCTCTCTCTCTCTCTCTCTCTGTCTCTCTCTCCCTTCTCCTCTCCCCCTTTCTTTCTTTCTTTTTCATGCTTTGACACAGGCCTCACTACATATCCCATGCTGGCCTAGAACATTCTACGTTGCCTTAGCTTTCCAAGAGCTGAGATCTGTCGCTTGGTTGCTGATTTACCTTTTTAGCACAGTTGACTCCTTTCTGTGTTTAAAGCAAGGTTCTAACAGACATCTGACCACATGGAGGTGTTACTGTTCCCACTGACTCAGCTCTGGTTGTCTGCTGAGTCATGATCTAGGTTGCATTTGAACAGGGAGGTAAAGGTTAATGCAAACCTTCATGCATTTGCTTTGTTCACCATGTGATCCATCCTGTTTGACTACACAACACATATTGAAAACAAAAGGATTAAAAAGTGTGAAGAGAGACAGGAAGTGTTGGGGGACAGGTATGAACAAAGTACAGTGATACCTGTATATGAAAGCCTAAAGGAAGCCCATGACTTTGTAAGTTAACAATAGAATGGAATGTAGCTGTGCAAACCTGACAACAAAAAATTAAAAAGAATCTAGAAACCAAATCAATTTCTGCAGTAGGAAATAAAATATCATATTAAAGAGAAAAGTTTCTAGGTGTTACCAAGAGGTCATTAAACCTGCATGGTGCCCTGGGGAGCCAGTCTTTCCTACAATCATTAAGGTCTCACAGGCATGAAGTTGTTTCTATGGGCAGGTTGCAAACTTGTGTAAAGATTTTGAAGCCATTGAGAGCAAGAAAGAAGATCATGAAAGCTTGATGGGCAGGGAGGGGGATTTGGGTGAGTGAAGAGAGAATAGTCATACCTCAAGGTAAGAAGTCTGACTAGTATTTTCAGCTAGTTGAATTTGTTCAGATAGGAGTAAAAGATATGGCATATATGTTCAAAGGTACTGTCCTATAAAATGTTATGCTAAAAATCTTTTTCCTTCCAAAACTCATGCTGAAATTTTTTTCTGTAGGAACAAGAATAAGGTGAAGCTTTGTGGAAGTGATTAAGCCATGAAGGACTATTCACCAAACAGAGATAAGTGCTGTATATATAGGCCTTCCTTGACCCCCATCATCAACTCTTGATCTTCCCACCATGTGAAAAGGCTCTAGAAAGACCATTGTAGGATACTGGTGACTTGGTACTGGACTCTGTAGCCTCCACACTGCCAGCCAGCAAATTTCCCATCTGTGGTCTTCTGCTGTCACACACAAAATGAACTAAGAGTGTACAAAGCGACAGCAGAATACGGTAAGCTAATTTATGTTCAAAACAGTATAGATGGAGAGATTTGCGAAATGCACAGTATGTTTGAGAAGTGGAGTCAAAGGATTTCTGTTGGGCCAAATGTAAGGTGTGAGGACAATAGAGCAATCAAAGATAAACTGGTGCTTCTACTCCCCTTTGAGTCGTGTGAAGGATGAGCTGGAGAGGAGGTTTGGGAAGAAGGAAGTCAGCGGTTCTCCTTTGGCCATGGCAAACTGAGATTGTAGCTAAAATCCAAGTGATTTTGGTGAAGTGGTTGCTTGGAATTAAAGGTAAAATAGTTGACGAATAAACAAATGTAAGTAAAGACAAGTATAGAACAAACACATGCAATAGAAGCGATTTTCCAGTTTTCCTTGAATGAAAAATGATTGGCTTTTTGTCCACTGGTCAGGTGTCCACAGTGCACATCAAGACCACAAATCTCCTTTCTTTCCTCTTTTACTGATGTCACTGTACACACCAGAAAGCTGTGAGTTCATTCATTACGGAACTCCAGTTTCATTTGTAGCAAGTTAAGCAAACACTTAAGTTCCCACGTGGGATTTACAGTAGATCCTAATCACTGTTGTAAACTCTCATCTTTGCACAGCCAAAGTGCCTCAGATGGTGTTCCAGACATCCTTTGCCTTAGTCAGCCTTCTTCATCTTTTATGTTTATTTATTTATTCATTTATTTACTTTTGGAGAAAAGGCAGGCTCTCCTCCAACTAGCAATTCCTCTGCCTCCACCTGAATGTGCTGGAATTTTGGTATCAGTCACCATATCATTTATTTCTGTTTCTCACGTTTCATTTAAGTGATGGACAGCATATTAAAGCAAAGCCTAGGAGTCACCACCAGCTCCAATATTATCACTTTGAGTTTCTGTTACTCATGTTTAGCAAGTTTACTCAGGCCTGTCAGAATTCATGGGAGGGGTGTCTACAGCACAAATGTACCATTCTCTTACTAGTACTTATCACACACTCCTCTATAGTGTATTGAGACAATGAATACTTTACCACACTGGCAGAAGATGTGAAAGAATGAAGTCTTGGTGTCATGCCTCTAATGAGGCATACCTTGGCATCATGCCATGATTATTGAACATCTACTTTATGCTCTTTCTACACCTTGTTTTTAAACCTTATGGTACCTGTGTGAGACACATGATTAATTTCCATATTTTAAAGGGGAGATTAAGTTCATAAAAGATTTTTTGAGGATTAACTTTATATGGTAAATTCTGTGTTCATTCTATAATATACTACTGGCAGGTTGATCTGTTTGGTGTCACATAATAAGCACATTTAATTATAGTAACTTAATAGTGTTATATACAAATTATTCAGCAAAGTCTACCACTTGCCATGGTTAGCCAACAGTGAGATATCTAATAGATGTAAGACTTTGAGAGGTAAAATGTTCTTTTTCAGCTCAGTACACACTTGAAATACAAGTCCCTTGCAGGGCTGAGCCCAGGGGGTCATAAGGTCAAGGCCAATTTGGGGTAATGTTAATTAAGATCCAGAATCAATTATTTAAAAAAGCACTCTCCAAATCTTCATGCAAAATACAACTTATTGGGCTTAGTTTTAATAAATGCTATTGGATAAAACCAATTTTAGCAGGATTTGTTTTGGTAGTGTCTTTCACTCAATGTAAACTGCATCTTGGAATACATACAATTTGGCCTTATTATTTAGAAGACTTAATGAGAGTGCAGTCTCATTTCATTTGTTGTCAAATGTAGGCAAATATCAGAAATTATTCATCCAGGCAAATGGCATTTTCTTGTTAAACACAAGACAAGGAAAAAAAAACAGTATAAAACCTCATCATAGCATGGTTAACCAGCATGATTGCCTTGTGACTATAACAATACTATCAGGATTTGGATGTCTTTTAATATCCATAATTGGGTATAATATTAATAATGGTTGGGAGTATGAGGCTTAGGAAGGAGGTATTCCCAAAAGTGTATACTTTGAAAGAAAAGCAGAACACGTTTCATTGAGGAAAGAGGTTAAATTATCCTCTCTTATTATAGTTAAGTGTTTTAAGATGTGTCTAGGCTGAGGTAAATTGTTAGTCCTGTTTGAAAGCTCTGTAATTTTAGTCACAAGTTTTACAGGAAGTGAGCTACTTGGTTAGAACGTCCAGAAGCAGCAGAAAGACTTCACAGCACTGGGAAATGGAGCCAAGACCAAAGTGGCTAGAAGCAGCAAATTATGATGCAGCTTTAAAGGCTGATGTAAAGTCTATCACTAATTTGTCCACAGCTTAATTAGAAAAGTCTATTCTACTCTGGGAGGAATGATGCTATAGATGCCAGAGAAAGATAGAACATCCAGTCATGGAGCCTGTTCTCTATGCCAAGGGAACAGTAAGGAAAATGGAAGAGAAAAATGTAATATGCTCTACAGGACCTAAGTGTCATATGTGCACACTCTATAAAGAAAGATATAACTGATACACTCAGACCTCCACTAAAAATCTCCAAATACACAATTAGCCAACACACTTATCTGAAGAATCTGTGTATTCACAGCTCTGATGACTCCAGTGAGGGAGAAAGGTTCGTGGATGCTTCCTGCCTTCCAGAGTTCCCCATGCAGCCACCAAGAAAACATGCTGCGGTGGGAAGCCACGGGCTCTTGGATGGCACAGGCAGCAGGCTCAGTACTGCTTCTGCAATAAAGTCCTAATGTGACTTACAGAGCGACACTGTAGTGTGCTCAGTAGTCCCCAGCACAGGAACTGTTCTGGCTCTGATGGATGTCTAGAGAGCATCTTGTGGATGCGGTTGTGGCAAATAGTTAATGTGCCCATGCTTCTCACACGCGAAGCGGGGATCATAACAACGCTTGCTTATACCGTTGTGAGCTTTAAAAATAAGAATATAAACATTGTAGCCTCAATGTAAGTTCTCAAGAAAAAGTAATTGTTTCTATCATAAGTCTTTTGTAGAGATTTTGTTGATAGCTAGTTGAATGAGGAAAAAAAGATTTTTTCACCTATTTTGTATATTTTAGTCCCAGTATTCTATAATATCTATCTATCTATCTATCTATCTATCTATCTATCTATCTATCTATCTATCTATCTATCTTACACAAATCTATCTTACATCTATCTATCTATATCTATATAAATATCAAAACAATCTGTGAAGCTTTCATGTATATGCGTGTATATATGATATAGGATATTTAGAAATATACACTCATACATGAAAGCTTTGCAGATCATTTTGATGGCAGCGTGGTTAGAAAGGACAATACTTCCTGGATAAAGTCTGAATACTTATTGTAACCTACAAGACCTTTTTTATTGACTCTTTCTGCCTCATTAAGTCCCTTTCATCATTTGAATCTCTTCTGTCCCTGTACAAAGTAGTTTATAGATTCTAGACAATTCAGACAGTTGTGTGATTCTTGTAACTCTACTTGCTGAAGGCATATTTCAAGAGCCTGGGTTTGAGTTGCCTATTAGCCTCTTTCAGTTTCGCTTCTGCTCCGTATGGGTGCCTCTCCCAGTACTTATGGGAGCACTTTGGATCAGGCCAGCACTCAGCCATTTACATTTTGTCTATGTACTATGTCCATGGCACCAAAACTGCTTGGAGAAATCCACACTGAGGAAAACAGCTTTCTTTGAGACAAAATTTCACCATCACTTCTTGTTGTGCAAAGAAAACATCCAGAATCTGCTCTGCAGGCAGATGTTAAGACAATAAGAACCTAAAATCCTCAGAATAGTAGGACTGAAAAGACTCAATTTTCTGAAACAGATGTTTTCCGTCAGGGCAAGGACAGTTCAGTCTGACCTGATATGAAGTCAGAGGAGGTTTGTGAGAACGTTCAGAAGCAGCAGACGGGACTCTGATCTAGGGCACAGGCTCTGAGCCCCAAAGCTGGAGTCAGAGTCAGCCTAAGCCCACGAGGGTTTCTCGAAGACATAGGAAAGTTAGAAAAATCCAAGTGCCATAACATAACCATCTACTGTCTGTGAAGACTATAAAAGGTGATCCTTATCAGCTTGTCTGAATGAAACCTTTACAACGGCTGGGATGGAAAGGGGAGTGGGAACCGCCATCACACAGTGAGGGGGACTTGAGACATTGAGTAGAGTGGACTTGGCCGGGTGAATACTGAGCTCCCCTTACTGAGTACTTGAATATGTATGCTAAGAGCTTGGTGTGTCATAGTGATCAAAACATCACCCCAAACTATAAATTTGGTCCAATTTTGATTCTGGAGCAAAGAAAGGGTGGGGAAACTGAGGCACAGAAAATATAGGATGGAAACATCTAATAGATGGTGACTGAATTTTCCTCTTGATTTGAGCTTACACTCTTCTCTTTTAAACTTTTTGCAAACCAAGTTGGTTAAGAATGAGAAAGGCCAGCAACACAAGGTAACAATATTTATTATGAATTGAAAAGTAAAGGAGATGAAAATACAAATATGATGTATATATTTTACCAATTAAACACTTAAGTACACCACCAGCCCTTAAAAAGGCTATACAGATAGTCTCCCCTCCAGAGGCATGGCACCCTTCAGTTTCAACACACTTGGGCCAGGAGGACCGGGCTGAGTACTAGGCTATCCAGGGTCCCCTGCCACAAGGACTGATCCAGACGGCCCACAGAGGAGGATATCCAGCTGATTGGGGATGAGGAGAGGGGCATTGGGGAATTGGGGATAACAACTCATTGTTTGCCCACTGAATAATGTAACTCATTATGGACAATAAATATATATTTAAGACTTTAAAAAAGGCTATACAGAATAGGAAAAATAATAACAAATTAGAAGTTAATAGTTGCTGGAGGAGGGGGAGACATTTGCCCATGCTCCATTAAAAAAATTCCCCATTCATTCTCATGAAAGAAACCCTAAAGCCAGGCGTGGTGGTGCACGCCTTTAATCCCAGCACTCGGGAGGCAGAGGCAGGAGAATAGGCATGAGTTCAAGGCCACCCTGAGACTACGTAGTAAGTTCCAGGTCAGCCTGGGCTAGAGTGAGACCCTACCTCAAAAACCAAAAACAAACAACAAACAAAAAACCACATATGTGAAATTGTAAAAAGAACTTTAAAGTAAAAACTTTATTTAAGACCTGTCTAAAAGTAAGTAATTTCTAACAGTATTTTTTTTCCTTTTTGGCTAAGATTTTTCTTGAACTAATGAAGTTAGTTTTAATGAATCAAACTTCCTAGTAGTTTATCTTTATTACTATAGATTATTTTGTTGAAATGCATTTCATTCCAGGATACATTTTGTTCCATTTAATGATGTTTATCAGCTTTAAGTATATTAAAGAAAACTTTCCCTAACAATTACGTTATTAAACTTGGGAGTCTACAGAAGAAATCCATTTGATCTTCAGTAATTTATTTTTTTCAATTTACAGGGAAGGAGATATTTGATCAGCTCTTTTGAAACAGGTTTATAGTGGCATAGAAGTTCTACTTGAGGGAGATAAAATGTTTATTTTTTTTCTACTGAAAATGAATATCCTTTTACATATGAAATAGCATGGTTAAATAGGACTTACAGACAAGCTCACTCTAGTATACACTTATGAAGACTTAAGAAATATTCTTACATAATACTCATAAAATGAACTAGCTGAAGAAGGCTGAGTTTGGGGATTATGTGAATTTGCACGACAGCTCTCTGTTGATCCATGAACTTTAGTAGCTGCCACTAAGTTCATATGTGGACAGAGCTGTAAGGTGTAGAATCCACAGGCACTTTTGATGAAGAAATGCTATCAGAAGATGAAGGGATGGATATCTGTGGATTATATCTGAGAAGATCGATTAAAATGATCTACCAGCAGTTCAAAACGGCTGGAACAAGATGTGCTAAGGTCTAACCAGTAGGATAAAGATGAAGCAGGTTTCCTAATTACAGATGGAGATGTTGTGAAGCATTGTCTGCCAGCACAATACTCCAAGGGTTCGCTTTTGGTAATTAAACCACTCATCCCTTTTATTAAAGGTTATCTATATTTAAAATCTGAAGTCATCCAGCATGCACGCTTCACGTGATAATTAATTAATAAAGCTCTCAAGAAAAGCTTTGTGATCTAGCAGAAAGTTGTTCTAGATTAAAAGTCAGTGAAATGGGTCTTGGTCTCAACTTTGTAACCAAAGTCTGTGTCTCATGTCATGCCTCAATCTGCCCTCTATGAAATGACAACCGTACACTTCCCCTTCATCACAAGCTGGATGTGACACCAGCAATTCAATGTGATGAGCTGAAGGAAAAGGATACAATTTTTACTAATGTGCTTTTTTTTAACTAATGGCAAGAATACAATTTTTACTAATGTGCTTTGGCAATGTGCTTGAGTTTTACTGTGGTGAAAAACTGTGTCCCCTGCTCTTCCCATTCCCATATAAACCAAGCTCAAAATGTCTGACATAAATTATTGTATTACTGAAACAGCTTAGGACAGAAGTTTTTAATAATTTCTGAAATGGCCCTCAACATATTTCTACAATTTTGATCAATGTATTTGTGCAAAGTGGTGTACTCAGCATTGATTATAAAATTAAAATATTAATCAACTCCAAGAAGTATTGCAGATGCTCTGTGTGCCACAACATCATATACTCAGCCAGGATTTAATTCCTTGTATTAAAATAAAAAGCACATCTATCTTGTGTGCAAATTTGTTTTCATCTTTATTAAAAAATAAAATTATATGCGTACCAAACAAATGTTTTAAAACCAAATTCTTTATGTTTTAACTACATAGCCTGGATTAAATAAAAATTACTCTCATGAAAAGGAGTTAGGAGTGGGAAATACTTAGAAGGTCTGCTTCAGGGCAGTGTTTTCTCTTACATTCTATTGTTTCTCCTATCCCTGGTTCAGTGTGATGCAGACGATAGATACGACAAATATTTGTGCAAAGAATTTGCCATATTTGCCCATAGGATATTCCAGTCTACATTTGCTAAGGGTAAGTATTGTCAGCAAAAAAGATGGGAGTATTTCACTAAAGTCCAATGTGTGCAAGAACTATAGATACCTAGTAGAGAGAAGATTCATGTAAATCCAGCTTCTCTTAAAAGGACTGGGGTTTATAGTCACACAAGGTGGTTCATACCATCACAATTTCAAGGTTAATCTGGACTACATAACAATACCCTCTCTCAAAAAAGTAAAGGATTAGAAGTCATATAGAGAAGCTACAATGAAGGTTAAGAGTTAGTGTAAAAAAACTGTCTTTGAAATATTATTATTTTAATTGCAAAGACATATTGGGGACAGTGTGATAATTTGACATGGGCGCACTGTGTAATGATCAAACCAGGGTGTTAACATTTCCATCTCTGTAAACATTAAAAAATTGATTCACACATAATAATTATACATATTTATGGGATGCAATGTGATATTGCAATACAAGCACATAATGTATCCTGATCTTATTAGGGTAATTAGTGTTTGCATTTCCTTTTCTCTGTTAAACTTAATTGGGCTTCAGAAGAGGAATATTGTCCCTTTTTATTAAGAGACTGACTTCAGTGAGAGAAAGCTTTAGCATGATTTAGGGGCTATCACGGAAGAAGTTCTTCAGACTAGACAATAGCAGGTGCAAAAGCTTGGACTTAAGCGAAGGCCCCATTGTGGAGAAGCCATGCTGTGTTCTAGAAATGTTTGTAATCTCAGGCCTCATCCTCCTCTCTGTAATTGTGGGGTTATTTATTATTATTTGCCCCAGTGATTTTCTCCAGGAACCTGAAGCTCTTTTCTTTTGGGTGGGGGGTTCAAGGTAGGGTCTCGCTCTAGCCCAGGCTGACCTGGAATTCACTGTGTAGTCCCAGGCTGGCCTTAAACTCACAGGAATCCTCCCTACCTCTGCCTCTTGAGTGCTGGGACTAAAGGCATGTGCCACCACACCTGGCCTGAAGCTCTTTTTCTTCCTCTGCTCGGGTATCTTCTGAGAAAGCTATGGAATTAGTTTCCAGCTACTTTAACACTCAAAGTACTTATATGAAGACAGACTTGTCACTTCCCACTTCACTGCTTTAATATTTATCAGGACAATATTTGTTCTCAGTATGTTAAGTAATGCTTTTGAATAGATTCTGTCATTGTAAAATCAAAGTTAGCATTCTTGTTCAATAAGATCTCAGGATCCAAACATAGTTGACAAAGGTGTTTTCATTACAAACTTGTGTGGCATGTTTAAGGATGGGAGCTATGTCTCTCCTGTGATGCTTTCTCTTGTCTGCCTTTAAATCATTCCCCAGCATTGACTAGACATTCGCGTACAAGGTAACAGCCTTTATTCAGCTTCGTGGTTTACATGATTATTTATCTAATGTACTCCCATGGGGATGGGGAAATGGCTTAGTGATTAAAGGCACTTGCAAAGCCTAACAGCCTGCTTTCACATCCCTAGTACCTATGGAAAGCAGGATGCAAAATGACCCAAGTGTCTGGTGTTCACTTGCTGTAGCTAGAGATCCTGGTGTTCACACACACACACACACACACACACACACACACACACACACACACACGAAAATAAAAAGTAAAATAAAGTAATAAATAGTACTTCTATATCTCTAGAAAACTGAGAAAATCTTATCTCCTATTCTTTTTATACCCTCACCCATTCCCTCTTCTCTGTATTCAAATTATGAAAAGAAGAATAAATTGTGTCATATAGCATTCCTCTGCTCAAAAGTTGCAGTACCTCCACACTTCATGTTTTATAAACAACCAAAGCCCCCATAAACTGTCCCTAAGAACATGCATGATCACCCTCACTTATCTCTTGTGGCACCTCTCCTAGAGTCCCTCACTCATAAGCCATCTCAGTCCCAATGGATTTCTTGGTGCTTTTTGAAAACACAAGGAATGCCCCCAGTTAATGTTGCATTGCCCTTTTTCTGGTTGCTTAGGATGCTCATTCTTTAAATATGCTATTTATTTATTTATTTGTTTGTTTGTTTGCAAGCAGAGAGAGAAAGAGAGAGAATGAAAGAAAGAGAGTCAGAGAGATAGAGAGAGAATGGACACAGCAGGGTCTCTAACCACTGCAAACTCCAGATGCATGTGCCACTCTGTGCATCTGGCTTTATGTGGGTACCAGGTAATTGAACCTGGGTCATTAGGCTTTGCAGGCAAGCTCCTTAAGTGCTGAGCCATCTCTCTCCAGCTCAGAATGCTCATTCTTTAGCTACTCACATGTCCTTCACTTTCACCTTCCTCAAGGTTTGGTTCAGATGCTGTTCTCTATTTGAGGTTGACCTCAACTACCCATTTTATAGGTATTTATACAGTTCTTTGGCACTCTTAGTTTATGTATTTTTTCATAGCACTTATAATCTGTGACCAACCAAAAAAGTTATTGTTGATTAACTGTGATTATTATTTGCATCCCTCTAATGAGATGTAAAATTACTGAGCACATCATTTAGTGATTAAATAAAAGGATTTTATGTTATTGCACCACATAAAACAGGGGGAAAAGATCTAGAAGAGATAGAAGTCAATATATTATGCTTATATGATAAAATCTTTGGCAGTTTTTTGTTATATTTGCTCGCTATGAGATTGACCATATAAACAGGCAAGAGTTAGATCAAAACTTTAACTCATAACCTATGGCAATCTTCCCAGAAAACCAAAATCTTCTGAGAGTAAATCAGGAAATCAACCTATAATAAGTCATATTTGCAAGAAGCTAATTGCTAAATAAGGTGACAGACAGCCCAGGAGCCTAAACAGTAGCTTCTGTAGTCAATACCACCAAATGGACAAGAATTGAGTAATAACTCACAGCTTTGCTAATTTTTGTCCCTGCTTCCAAGTTAGGAAATTTACACATTTTACCCTCAACGGGTGGACAGGATGCCTCGGCCTGGCCAGTGCTCTTACAGCTTCCCAGGCCAGTAACCTCCAATTAGCACCAGCCAGTGGCCTTCCCTTGTTTATGTTATAAGCCATTCCTTCCCTACTGTCTTTGAGTATCCGCTGAAGCCTGAGCGACACTGAACACAGTCTGTTTTCTCATGTGGTCGGTGTTGGTTTATTTCCAGAGTGTCTAGAACATGGCATAACACACAGTAGCTGCTCACTGACTGCTCTTTGAATAAATGCCTCACTGAGAACTACTGTCAAGGAGCATTTTATTTATTAAGATAGCCTTTTCTGCCTTGAAGGAAAAGATATGTGTGCTTCTTTGTTGATGTTGTTCAAGTCCAGTTCCTCTCTATCTTATGGAAAAAGAGGGAAAGGAGGAAGAATTAAAAAACAAACTAATAAATAAAAAGAAAGACAGGAAAGAAGGAGGTAGCTGGGCCCTTGTAGGATGTGACTTGAGGCAGGGTAATAAAGTAAAACACTTATGCCAAAGCCTTTCACTGTATTCAGCACATTGATTTCTCTTTGGTACCCTGAACTTGAAAGATCCCATGTGGTTTGTGTGGTTAAATGATCTTCATCTCTCCATTGCTTACCCGTTTCTCAGAGTAGTTCTCATGATTCATGTGTGGTCTAGGCCAGCTCACTGAACATGAGGGGCTAGAGCCCAATTCTCAGTTAATAATAAAATATGACTATTTTGCTGTCATCACTTCACCAACTACACAAGGATGTGGGAAGGGTTTTGGTGCCCAAAGTAGTAGGTGGGTAGGAAATTCAAGGATTTCCTAGTATTGGCTCTCCCCCCTTGTATTCCATCTAGTTCCCTCGCTTTTCTAGTGGGAGTCGTGAAAAGGTATGTGGTCGAAATGGAGACCATATCTGATCACAATAGGATTTTCACAAGGAGTTTGTAAATAATTAACATGTTGTAGGAAATAGGAAAATCAGGTCTTTGGAAAGAAATTAATACAGTTTTAAAGCTGATATAGGAAGAACAATCTAGCAGTCAATGGAATTTTCACCATATTTTGGTAAAATGCAATAGAACAGGGGAATTACTTCAATTTAATTGCTCATAATATTCATGGAACAATCTTAGATCAAATGTAGGAAAAGAAATTTCAAAGAAGAAAATGTTCAATCTTTCATTTTCAGAAATGATTATTTCTCACAAGGCATTACAGGTTCATTCTGATTTACTCTGCAATGTAAGTTTTTGGTTAATGATGATTATAGATGCCTCATGTCATATCTTTATGAAAAAACTGAAGTGTCTAGACAATTAGGGAATGTATGTAGTGCATAAGGTGAGCTTTGCAAATATTAAATTGTGTGTGCATGTGTGTGAGAGAGAGCAAAGGAAAGGGAGAAAGAAAGAAAGAGAGAGAGAGAGAGAGACAGAGAGAACTGAAGGGAATGAGGGAAAACACAATTTTTTTCCTGAAAATTCATCCAGAGATAGTGAATGTCATAAAGAAATATGAAATTTCAGATTTGAGAAAAACAATATAACACATCAACACACCAATCATATCCTTTATGTACATTTAATAAATGTATACATTTATTGAATTTTGTATTTTTAATTTTAAGACACATTCTCATGGCAAGGTAGAGAAAAGAGCTTGTTAAATGATTTTTCAAATCTAATTGCCTCACAATTTAGTGTTGATTTAGAAGAGAATTCCCTTTTCCGTGATTAGTAGCTTTATTATAAACACATCCAAAACTCAACCCAGAAAATTTTCTTTACACATGTTTTCTGGAGATACTGTTAGTAAAAGGAACATTAATGTAGTATAGTTGATTTTCAGATATTAAGTTGCTACTCTGAGCTTTTTGGCTCTTGTTTATCAAAATCATATACTGAAAACAGTATCTTTCTTGGAGTCCAAAACCCACAGCTGCTCTTCTGTGGTGGAAACCAACACTTTAGAGTCATCTATGAAAACTAGTGTTTGGGTTGAGTTAGGTAAAAGCATTTTGATGATAGCAGAGACTGCATTATGTGAATTTCTTGGGAAACTTGAAGTTTTGCATAGCCTGGGCCTGTTGAAAGGGATACGGAGCTCCTATACCATCATCTGTGCTCCATTTTACATCTGCTCTGATGCTACACGCTTCTGGATACTCACTGTCAGAAGAAGGAGCCTCAAACCCAATCGTTTCACACTCTAGCACCCTGGTGGCTCTGTTAGCATCACCTCCCTGTTCTGAGCTTGCTTCTTGTCCCTTGGTTAGACCTGTGGACTCCTACAGCAATAAGAAAGAACTCAAGCAATGCTTTATAGTTCCATAATAGCACCAGGTATTTAATGGAATCTTAGTGTATGCACTGAGTGACTAATAAAAATGAGAATAAAAACTGAATTAGAAAAAGAAATCAGTCCTTTGTAGGTAGAGCTGCTAAGAGCACCAGCTCCCTTCCTGAGGATCATGTTTGCTCCCACCCCTCGGGAGCCTGGCATGTTAACCAGGTCACAGCCCAGAACCCTGTTTTGTGACCAGGATCAAATCATAACTGGCTGTGGGGACTTGGGAGCATTTTTTTTATTATGCTGCACTTGGTATTTTTCTGAGAAGAGAGGCGATCTAAGCGTTGCACAGACTCACGGCACACTATTTGATAATGCGGGGTACAATAGCACTTTCAATGTTTTACAAAGTTGATGAATATTTGTATTTTATAATTTACAATCTTTTATAATCATCAATGCTTGAGAATGACATTTAGAAGAAACAATTTAAGGGCCATCTGAGAAATTGTTGGAAATTCTGTTCTAAACCCAACCAGAAATTTATTGAACCACTTTTTGTGAAACACAGGACAGTAATGCAAGCAGTAATTTTTAAATTCAAACATCCTAACACAATACCATCAAAAATATGCTAATTTGATACTTCTGTGCTAAGGAATAGTGGTAGGAATATATTAAAAGTGTTTTTTGGTAATTAAACCAATATGTTTGTATAGGAGCAGGAAATTTTCACGTATAGTTAGAGGATTCATAAAATATAATAATTGAATCTGAGCTGAGAGATTTCAGGGAACACTCACTGGCATTGCCTGGATGGCACAGACTGTGTGAAGTGTGCACTTCATGTATTTATTAGCAAGGCAGCAGTGCAATTACATGATGCAACATGGTAAGCACTGCCAGAAACACCTTACATTCATAGCACATTTTTTTGTTGTTGTTTCTTTCCAGGTAGGGTCTCACTTTAGCCCAGGCTGACCTGGAACTCACTTTGTACTCCTAGGTTGGCCTCAAACTCACTGTCTTCCTACTTCTGCCTCCCAAGTACTGGTTTAAAGGTTTGAGCCACCATGCTTGGCCAAGTAAAAGATTCATTGAACATTTGATTTTGAAGTTTTTGGTTGTTGCCTATTCAGAAAATTTTACTTTGTCTATTTTTGGTGACCTCCACATGAGATCTCTACCAACATTTTGAGAAGCTGGTAATTAGAGAAGCTCTGCTCATCTCATTTCATCTCTTATAATTCCACTTGAAAATAGTCAGGTATCATCTTCATTTTTTATTGTGCATTTTTAAAGTCTGAACAGAATGTTGGATATATACTGGAAAGTGATAATTATACTCACTACTTTAACATATTTGTCATCTCATATAGTAAGAGAGTTCATAAATATTATTCTAAAGGACACAGCTTATTTTAAATTCTCATACAAGAGTTTTCTTTGTGAAATTGTTATACATTTTCAAATTATAGGGAAAACAGAAAACTTACCAACTCTTCAGCCCAGCATGGGTGTCTTTCTTGGGCCAATGATAATTCTTTCTTTTTTATTGTTTTCCAATATAAATGCTAGGAGACCTCCTACATTTGCTCAAATATGCTTTTGCTTTACTGTGTACCATTTTAAAAATGCTTTCTCTTTTTGCTCCCTGTTCTGCCCACAGCCTCTTGTTATTAGAGCGTAGCCTGAGCTTCTCAGCCAGGCCTGTTGTCACAGATTGCTTCTGAGTCACTCATGTTACCCTCAGATGCCCTGCACTCTCACCAGTACACTGTGCACATGTTGAATCTATCACTACCATCTGGCAGAGGATAATTCTCTTCTCTTACCACTCTCCACAAATACCATGTCCCAACCATGTGGATGTGTTTTCTGATATCAGACCCAGTTTTCTCCATGTAAAATGATCAGTGTCTCTGCTCCCGTTTTGGAGCTCATCCTTCCAAAGACAGTGCTAATACTATCTTTCTGGTGAGGGCTTATGGATTCTTCTAGGTTTAGTCAATCCCATCTTTGGGATTTCATTTGAATACACTAGCACTTATATCATGTATTAGATATTGGAACTATGTCTCTACAATTTTATTCCCATCATAACATCAATAGGAAAAAAGTGTTTATAACAGTGTACTTAGTATGGCTATTATTGGGTATAGTCTGAATTACTCGTAGTAATACTCTTGGTTTCTATAGTTACTCATAGCAAAATGTCATCCAGTTGTGGTATCACACAACAGGGGACAAATGGTAGCAGGAGGATCAGGATTTCAGGGGCCTGAGTTACAAAAAAAAAGTGAAACAGTAAGAATAAAACTCGGTGTTTCCTAAATATTTATTAATTCAATAACTACACACAAATGGTCATTTGCTGAATGTAGAAAATTTTTATTTTGAATTTCTTTAATATCTTTTATTTTTGCATTTCTTAAGTGTATATACCTAGGAAATATGAACATCAAACTTGGGGCTGGAGAGATGGCTCTGCTTGCAAAGATGACTATTGCTTGCAAAGCCTGACAGACTAGGATTCAATTCATAAATCACTCATATAAGCCAAAGAAATGATGCAAACTTGTGGTGTTGTTTTGCAGTGGCAAGAGATCCTGACTTGTCCTCATATGAACGTGTGCAAATACACAATTAAAAAATAAACATATATATAAAACCTAAACATCTAATAAAATATAGAACTTCTGCAAAATTATCTCCCTAATTTCAAATTAATACAGATGAACAAACAACAGCGAATCAAATGAATGCATGTGTACAAATCATAGTGAATTGTATGCAGGTATATGAGTCACAATGTGTCATATGAACATAGGTATACATACCATAGCACAAGAAGGATTGCAGGTGCACAAATCATGGTGCATCAAATGAATACATATGTGCAGAGCATAGGGCAACACAGTATTGTAACAGTACAAATAACAAAAGAGAACTAGACAAAAATACTTTAAATTTTTTAATCCTTTATCTTATGAGAAAAATGCTTGAGTGCCTAATGTCTGTTTGTAAATAAGCATTAATTTAAAAGTCATGTGTAAAATGGGGCAGTACTTAGGGGAAATGGTTGTTTTGTTTTGATTTTGTTTTTGTTTTTTGAGGTACAGACTCACTCTAACCCAGGCTGACCTGGAATTCACTATGGAGTCTCAGGGTGGCCTTGAACTCAGAAACACTCATGCCTCGGCCTCCCAATTGCTGGAATTAAAGGCACGTGCCTTTACCCGGTAGGTGAAAATGTGTGCTCTCAAATATTGTTATTATAAAAGAAGTTTGAGATCAGTGAATCAGATATCAACCTAAAAGGTTAAAACTTTTAAAGAAAAATAACAAAGGAAATTAAATGACACATGTAAAATCTAAAATTAAACAAAATAAAAGCATATTGTGAAAGATTTACAAAGCAGAAGAAATAAGATAAAGAGAGAAGTAAGCTGCAGGTCACGGAGCACACCTTTAATCACAGCCTTTGGGAACAGAGGTGGAAGTTCCAGGTCAGCCTAGGCTAAAGTGAGGCCTTACCTCAAAAATCCAAACAAAAGAGATAAGAGGGAGAGAGAGAGAGAGAGAGAGAGAGAGAGAGAGAGAGAGAGAGAGAGAGAGAGAGAGAAGAGGGAAGAGGGAAGATGTAAAGGTAGAGAAAAATGAAACACTGACAGATGAAGCAGTCAACACTGTGTCCTGGCTCTGAAAACATAAGGAGCTCTGACATAACTCTTCATGTCAAAACGTTGATAACTCAAGTGGGTGTGGTGGCACAGGCCTGTAATCCCAGCTCTTGAGGCAGAAGGACTGTGAGGCTGAGGTTAACCTGGTCAATATGGTGAGACATTGCCTCAAAAATTTTTGGAGGTTGAGGAGATGGCTCAGCAGTCCAAGATACTGGCTTGCAAGGCCTGCAGCCCAGTACTCATGTAAAGACAGCATCAGAATGGGGCCTGTGTCTGGAGTTCAGTCTCAGGGGCAAAGGCCCTCATGTGCCCATTCTCTTTCTCTTCTTTGCAAGTAAATAAATATTTTTCTTAATTTGAATGAAATGCACACATTTATGTGAAGAGACAAATGCTAAAGTCAGCTCAAAAATGAATACCTGAGTAGTCTTCAATAGAGTTACATCATCAGTTGTCTCTCTGCAAGCAAAGTCAAGGACATTTCACATCACATGAGGTTCTTCCAGGTTCTCAAGAGAAATAATTTGGACCCTAAACAACAGTTCAAGAAAAGTGGAAAAGAGTGAATTTTATCAAATAATAGCTACTAAATGCAAAGCAACATATGGGCATAAGTAATTTGTGTATCCTCTATAGCTTAGTAAAAAAGAGAAACCCATCACTTTAAAATGTCAGGATCCCAGCACTGTTCCTGCTGAGAACTCAGGCCTTCTCTGGCCCATATTGCTGCTTCTCCCAGAGGTAAGCAGTATACTGAATTTTGAATTTCTATAAAGTATCTTTTTAAAAATTGAAGCATACTTTACATTTTGTGAAAGAATTTATACATATGTAATAAAATAATATCTTTTGCTCCAAGTAATTTCTTTCTCCTAGCATGACAACTCAAGTTTTCTATGTACTCTTATGATTTGTCTCCATAGGTTAGTTTTACCTCCTCCTTATTTCATATCAGTGGACTTATAGAGCCCATATATACATATACATATATATATATGTGTGTGTGTGTGTGTGTGTATTTATTTTGTGATTGACCACTGTTGTATTTACAGTTTGCTCACCTATTTGCCAATTATTGATAGGATCACTGGCAATTTCCAGCTTGGAGTTGTTATCAGTAAAGTAAAACTGATAAGAAACATATTTTAACATAATTCATGTAAAGTTCTACATCAGCAGGTAGGTGGATCTTCTTTATAAACTGAAAACCTTTTTCAAACTGTTGCACCATCTTTTACTCACACTATAAATTCATGGGTTTCATTTGCACCATGAGGGATGGATAGCAACGTTAGATGCTCCTAATGCTCCCATTTCAGTTATCTCAATATTTAAAAGAGTTATTTTCATTTCTCTACTGTGATGGTTAGATTTTGTTGTCAACTTGACCTTCTTAGTCGTCTTCGGTGGATCTCTGAGGATGTTCACAGGAAGGCATCCCTCTAAAGTAGGAGGCTGGATGAAAGGAAGCTTGGGGATCTAGAAACAGGCATCCCTTCCTGGGAGGGCAATGCAGGAAGGAAATTCCAGAGTCTCAGGTAGTCCACAAGGCTGGGGAAGTTTTGCCAGACCCCATTCTAAGGCTATAAAAAGGGGGAGAAAAATCTCCTCTCTTTCTCTCCTGCCTGTTTTGTTATGGTGTTGGTGATGGGTCTCTCTCTGCTTGGACCTGTGAAAGGGGGCCAGCTTCTTTCTCCATTATGGAACTTACCTGGATTTGTAGTTTCAATAAATTCTTTCCTCCCATAACTGCGTCTAGTTTTTAGATATTCACCCTAGAGGCATGTGCTGACTAGGTATGACATCTAGTAATAAGTCATAATGAGTTGAGTGTGCTTGAAGATTTAGTGAAGGAAACCACTGCATGTAATTTTAAAATGAATCCTAAGTACCTTTGGACTGAAAATGATGACTTAATTTCTCTGTAGCTTCATTATTTTGTCAACATCTGCAAGTGATGAATTTTTCTATTTCTCTTTCCTCTGTTATAGGTAAAGAAACCTCATAGAAATACAAAAGACTAGGGTCAAGAGGCAAGGAAAAGATTCACAGGCAAACACCAAGTTCTAATAACTTTAATTTGTACTCTGAGCATGATCCTTCCATCTAACAGAACAAGTGCTATTAAAAACTATGCATAATGCATTAGGGAAAAATAAAATCATAAGTTCTAGCAATTCCCTAGCATGCCTCAGAGTGACAACCACACTCCAGTATGTGATTTTTAAATATTTTGTAAGCAAACAGAATGATACATAATAAACTATCACCAAGTACAAATTTATGAATTTGACTAATACATCTCATGTTTTGATTGGTCTATTGAGAATAATAAGGGTTACATAAGTTTAGAGAGAATTTACAGTACAAAAAAAAGACAAATACTATTTGGACTATTATTTGAAGAAAAAGCAGAAAACTTTATAATAATGATCTTAGTCACTAGATTGTAATGTCAGCACAGAATGCAACTGTGATGAAAGATTTTGGTCGTCAACTTGACTAGACTGAGCGCTGCCTAAAAATTTGGTAAAGCACACACTAAGTTGTACCTGTGAGGGTGTTTGCAGAGTTGAGTGATGTGTGAGTCAGAGAACTGCAGGGGGAACAAACACTGAGTGTGGCTGGCATCATCCTGTAGACCAAAGGCAGAAGAGAACAAATAGTAGAAGGACTCAGGACTTGCAGGAACCCAGGCTGAGTACCTTCTGAGCAGGAGAGTGGCTGGCACCACTAGCTCATGTTAGATTTCTGCCTTTGAAAGGGAACTCATACCAGCCACTCTTCAGGGCTTTTGAGCCCTGAACTGGACCTGTACCATTGGTTCCTTTTGTTCTGAAGTTACAATTCTTGGAGAGAGTAGCTATGGGATTCTCTGGCTCGCTAGCCTTCAGACAGCCATTGTGGGACTATCCAGTCTGTGTGAGTTAAGCCAGTGTAATGGTTAAGTCCCCTGTTGTCATGCAAATTGTTAAATTTTGTTGACCTGTTAGTAATCTTGGATGGGTCTCTGAGGTTGCTCATAGGAAGGCAGCTTTCTGTAGGAGGCAGGATGTAAGGAGGCTCAGTGGAGCTAGAAATAAACATCCCTTCCTGGGAAGGCAGTGCAAGAAGGAAATTCCAGTAATTCAGGGAGCCAACAAGTCTGTGAAAGGGTTGCAAGATGCCACGATAGGGCTGTATAAAGGGGAAGGAAGTCTCTCTCCCCCCTACCTGCCTGGGTGCTGGTGCTTGTCATACTTCTCTTCATTGGCATTGGAATGAGTTTCTTCAGCCTTCCAGCCTGGACTGAAGACCAGCGGCTGCTCAGGAAGCCTTTAGGCCTTCAGTGCTGGATTGGGACTGCTGACAAGTGCAACATGGACTGAGCCGCTACTGGTTCCTTAACTCCAGGCTTGTAGAATGCTATTGTGGGACTGCTGTGAACTAATCTAATAAATACCTCTTTTTTTAGTATAATTCATTCTGTTGGTTCTGTTCCTCTAGAGACCCTAGCTTGATACAGCCATTAAGTCCTGTCCTACAGCTATGCATTCACTTCACTGGTTCTGTTACTCTAGAAAATATAAAAAAAATTTTCAATAATAGAAAAAATAAACAATTTTTATATATAAAAAATTTCAAAAATAGAAAATTTTCATCAGCAGCCAATACCATGAAAAAATAAAGACAAAAACTAAGCTAAAACTAGAGTAATTTAAAATGTAATTTAAAGAAAATTTTAAATGTAGTATATAAATGTATATGCACTTATAAAATAATGAATAATACAATAAGTGATAATATTTTTATCCAGGTGAATTCTTGGGAAATTTATACTGATGTGGTCATTTTGATTTAAAACAATATATATTACCTCTCTGATTTTATACAATGTCAAGAAATTAATCAATGTTCTAGTTTATTATTATCTTAATTTATGTAAGAGGTTTATGTTTTCATAGAAAAATTAATTTCTTGTGAAATTTCTTATTTGCCATGATGATTCATGGGTTAAGAAATTCAATGTTTCTATGCAATATTTTCTAAAATACTTTATTATTTAAATTTCTTACATAGAAGAAATCAATAAGATTAATTATTCCAAAAATTTTAATTGGATAAAAATACAATTTAGGTGGCACCAATTATTTAATTGGCAAGGATATAAAATACTTTGTATCAATATCAGCATTCATGTTTATTATTCACTTTCAAAATGTCAAAGCTATATATGATATCACCGTATGATGCAGTCAGGTATTACAGTAATAATGCTGTTTATCTAATCTTAAACTCAGTGGATAAAAGAGTAAATATTGATTTCCACGCTCAGATGTTGTCAATAAGTAGCTGCAAATTCATTGAACTGGTTGGACTACCACACCCGTGACTCAGATGGTAAGCTCCAGACTCCATGACACAAGTATAAGGTTCTAGGGTGCAGACTGAAGCCATCTAGTCACTGGAGTGTACAAGGGCACACCCAGCCCTGCAAGAACATGCTAAGCTTCTACTCACTCATGGACACTAATATAAAATATATCCATAGTTATGGCCAGGCATATGGCAAATCCCAAATCAAGGGAAGAAGAAACATACTTCATCTACTATAAAGCCACAAAGTTCACAAGTATGTGAACTCCTAATTCTCCAATAGAGTGGTGGAGAACTGCAACCAAGGGTTTTCTCCTCCATATGTCAGCACGTATAGATCTCTGCTGTGGTGATGTTTGCCAGACAGTTCTCAATCCAATGTGCTCTTCATCCTGTGACAGAAGTTTGTAACTGCCATTAACACAGGAAACACTCTTGTCAATTGAGACACAAGTAAATCCAATAATTACAAAAGAAATATCAAGGTATATGGATGATATGGGCTTTGATTTTTGTTTATGACAGAGAAAGAAAGGGAAAATAATATGGTGTGCTAAAATGTCGATGAAAGAATCTCTATAGTAAATTTTGAATGTATGAGGTAATGTGAACCTTGGCTTGGTTTATGCTCTCGACTGTAGTGAGCTTGAAAATGACATGTATTTCATTTTGACAAAGTTTACTCGGTGTTGACAAGTTTGGTTTTGAGGGAGTTTTAATTCTTCCTGATAGTAATGTGGTTGTTGTCATCACTTATCCTCAGGCTTCGTGTTACCTGTTCTGAGTGACTCATTGTATCTTATTGATGGTCTTAATCCTAACTACATCTCCACACAAGCTCCCCTCATTTATTTCTCTACAGTTTAAGCCCTTGGGAGGATAGCATCTGTGTCCTGCTGGGATCTTGAGTGGCATGTAATTATTTCTGTATTTGTTTTCTCTCAGTGTTTAGATTTTTTTTTTACTTTGTATCTATCATTGCTTAGAGTGTAAAGGAAAATATATTTTAAGTATAAAATAATGTCATTTTTTAAATTTTAGAAAGATGTATTCTCAGTGATTTTTTTAGAACATATGTTGATTTCATTGAAAGCTTCTCATTTTGCCATTCAAGAAACAGAACTGTTTCTGATGTTGAAGTGGAAATAAACTTACTAAAGATCCACCTGTCTTTTTTAAGTAGCCAACAAATGAAAATAGCCCATTTTCCTTGCAACTGGTAGTTTTTTAATGACTACCCTTACTTATCAATTTTACCTCCCAATTACTGCCCTGGTAGGAAACTGTGTGTGGTGAGAATCCATATGTTCTGAGCCTGCAGAAAAGAGAGATGGCATTTGTGTTTATAGATCCAGGAATTTTGCAATGGGTCTCTGTTTCACAGATAGTGAAAATCTTGGGATTTAGAATCTGTAGTGAAAGGAAATGTTTCTGAATGTCCTGGGAACTGCTTTGCTAGACATTTATTTTGCCTATAAGAGAGTACTAGATGTATCTTTAAGGTCAAGGGAATATTTTCAGGACTACTGATAAAGGTTAATCTTCACATGATGGCTATAATGTTGGCATATCAATGAAGCCCAGAGTGAATAAATCAGACTTGGAAAAACAGGAGTTCTAATCTAAACTGAGCAACCATTCTGTCTCCTTTTCAGATAAATGTTTGCTTCATCTACCATGGTAGGTCATGTGGCAAAGGAGGTTGAGGAGCATTAAGTCTACAGTCCATGTTTTCTTCCAGCCCCTTCCTGTTGCTTGCTGGCTGGTACAACCGGAAGTGACTCACCTTGCATTCAGCCTCAACTTTTCTCCAGTGTTTGGTTCTGAGAGAGGTTCTCACTATATTATGAATGTTGGACTCAAACTCTTGAGTTCAAGCAATCCTCTTGTCTTACTCTCCCTAGCAAAGTTTTCTCTTCTTTATTTTATTTTATTTATTCATTTTCAAGCAGAGAGAGAGAGAGAGAGAGAGAGAGAGAGAGAGAGAGAGAGAGAGAGAGAGAGAGAGAGAGAGAGAGAGAAAACCAGGGCCGCCACCTTGTGGGTCTGGTTTATGTGGGTACTGGAGAATTGAACCCCAGGGCCTTAGGCACTGGAGGCAAGTGCCTTAACCGCTGAGCCATCTCGCCAGCCCAGTTTTCTCTTCTTATAAGAGTTAACATGTGCTCTGCAGCACCTATCAAATTGTTTGGTACAAAGAGGAACTTGATAAAAAATTATTATGAGTACTTTTGCTAGCATTAGAGAGTGATACATGAATGCTAGCTCTTATGAAGAAAAGGGCTGTAAGCAGTACTTGAGAAACACTCATGAATTAATCAATTCAAAGAAGAAATATTTAGCACACAAGATATTATATTTTTAATGTGATTATTTTTCTCTTTTAAGATTTTATTTGCTACCTTGAAACAATGTTATTCTTTAAAAAAAAAAAAAAAACACTCCTCTGGCTGTGATTAGCCCATCTCCAAAGTGACTAAAGACAAGCTTGTGCAGAAACTCATTGGAAAAAGGGAAAACCATTCTATTTTGATAACATCCTCCCATTCTTATGTTCACTCTTTTAGTTTTATGGGTAACAGAATTACAGTATTTATCCACCTCATATAGATGTTGACTAAATAGTTTCATTTTAGTTAAGTGTTGAAAATACAAGTTCTTAAAATTATTTATTACAAAAAACCCTCAATGTCTTTTGCTACAAAACAGACAAAAAGAATGGTTTTGCTGCATCTTTTGACAGTGATTTGAAGGTTTTTATGAATTTTGAAAGCCTATGAATAAAGACAAGGGTGCAATCCCAGCAGTGAGTTAGAAGTTTATGATGAAGGATGACATATGGATGGGTGTCAGCAAGTATCAAGAACATTCAGGCAGAGATAAGGGAAGACATCGTGTGGGAGGAGCTGGCTCAGCTGTCTTAGCTTGCCAAAGATAGAGAATCTTAAGTGTCAAGAAAAGTTCTGGAGCCTTCCATGTGATTTTCATATATTAACCTTGATTTTTTTTTAAAAAAAAAGCGTCTTTGGAGTTTTCATTTGGAAAAAAAATTCATTTTATAAATTGAATCTCCATTTTTTCAGGTAGTTTTCACTACAATGAATGACAATAAAACAGAAACAAAATTAAAAATTAACACTATAACTGTTCCACACATTGACTTCTGTGCCAACTGCCAATCATCTCGAAGATATCCTAGCAACACTGTGAGACAACATTATCCTTACTCATCCTTATGTGAAAATGGAAGGCTCATGGAAGTTAAGAAAGTTTTCCATTGTCATACAGAAAGGAGAGAGTAAAAGAATTCAACTCCAGACACACTTCCTTTGAAACCTGAATATTTAATCTCTACAATTCCATATGCATCTAGTTTATTGTTTCCATTTCATAATAAAGCAACAATTTCATCTGGCCTTGTAGAGTTCATGTTCTGGATTGCAGATTTGCAAAAGAATGGCTGCAAAGCTCGTCAGCTATATACCTTCATTTATTACTCACTGCCTGTCCTTTTGGAAAATGTGCCAAGAAAATCTCCCAAGACAACCAAGCTGCACAAGAAACAATTTATGCACTATAAAATATTGAGCCAACACGATTACAAAGCATTTCTCTTTTATGACAAACAACTCGCTATTCTTTTGATGATGCATTTTATTGACATTTTTTGAAATGTCCATAAACTTAATTTTCAAAAATTTAGGTTCAAATCCTTTGGTAACTAAATAGAATTTAGAGGATATACTGACATAATGTATTAGGCTAATTAATGAGTTCCCTTACCATCCTTTTCTTTACTCTTTTTCCTTAGTCTCAAACATGCTCACTCTAACATTGTTGGTTTAGACATTCCTTTCGAAAATAATGGGAATAACTGCCCAATGGGGTGATAAGGAAGCTGATAGTGGCTTCCCAGTCTGAGCTAAAATGCTGAGTTCAGAGCTTTAGATGTCATTTCTGTATAGATAAGCCTAAGTGTGGTAAGTGATTTTCATAGGTATTTATGGTGTCTCTATCTCTATCTAGTTGTAGCAACAATAAAAATACAGAAAGAACCAAGAGGTAATATCTACCTCACTTGTTCAGTCCCCAAAAGCCTCTCACTAAGATTATGAATATTGATTCATCCTCAACGGAAGTTTTAAGACTCACAGAGAATAACTTACTTGATACATTTTTACTCATTAATATTCATAAAGAGTATTATTCCCATAACCATGTGTGCAGAATAACTTTCCTTATAAAGAGCTGTTTTAAAACTACTCAAATAATTGGCTTATTTCAGGTTTTCTACTAATACTTCAGAAAAGCTGTTCCTTAGACTATTTGTTTTCTCTTTAAAATACCTTGAGTTATCTAAAATGAATTTCAACCATCTGAGCACATTTATTTTCTTGTTGAACCATTGAGTGAAACTGTCTCGGCATATAAGAAAATAAAAGAACAATGACTTTGAATAGTAACATGTCAGGCTGCCCTTTGAATAGTCTGTACAGTGCAAATCACATATTTAAGCTGTGGTTTTAATGACTTGAAACCACACAACTCTGTCAGGCAAAAAGTAATGAGGAATTATGCAGATAACACAGCGCATGCTTTGTTATATGCTGGTTTATATTCATAGAAAAGCTGAATCACTTGTTTGAAACAGGACTGAATAGATGAGCTTCAAAAAAATGTCATGTTAAATGAGTTTTCTACCTGCAAATTGTGTACATTTTTGATGACATACTTAATGGACATTAATTATATTCACTAAGTTTGGTCACGGATTGCCTGGACACCAAGTGTTGTGTGACTTTGCCTGAGGAGATGTGAACAAATATCTGTTCACTACAGATAAGGCACTGGGAATAACCCCCTCCTCCCAAAAAAAGAAATGACTGGACCAAGTCTAGCTTCTTGAACCAGTGAGTTTACTGTGGATAGTCCCAGGAGTATGAATCAAGGGTTACTTAGAAGCATGGGTGACTCAAAACTACCCACTGTGGCACCCTGGCATGAACAGTGACTGGTGAAAGCTGTCCCTCTGAACTCAGGCAGGTGAAGAGCCTCCTTCCCCAGCCACTGTCACTTCTTTGGGGAAGGAACTTGTGAATCCTTAGGAACTTACTGAGTGAAAAAGTAAGTTTTGTTTGCTGAACCTTGTATGTTTTTTTCTAGGCTTCCTGAATCTTAAGGACCCTCCCCTTTAGAGGGAATATTTCCCTTCAAGCACTTATGTTCTTTCCACACCCTTTTCTGAGAAGTGAACCTTGGAGAGATAATATGTATGGAAGCACTGGTCATGACAGTTGCCATTTGAAGGAGTTTGACAGTTAGGAGTCTCTATAGTAAACCTCCTATTGATTAAAAAGAGAAGAAGCTTCCCTCCTTGAACAACTGAATTTGGCAGCAGTAATAATTTATGGGCATTAACATATTAAAAGGCAGCGTGAAAAACACATCACATTCATTTAACAAAACAATAGCAGTGGCTTTTTACTAGAGCCCAAGACCTCTCCAGCCATGGGAATTTTTACTTTTTTTGCACCAGATATAAGTTCAAGCCTAATGAATGGTCCTAATTCTGAATGGGCTGCAGTTAATTATACTTGTAACAGAAGTGTGACTATTACAGCAGTTGACACATCTTGACTGGCATGTTGGAACTTTTGCCTACAGGATCTATAGCCAAGGAGAAGGTGGGTGAAAGTTCGTTCATGGTAGACCACATAGTGCCTTGTGGCTCTAAAAGGGACAGTTGACAGGGAGGTACCTTCCAATTCAGTCCCAGCTTACTTTTTTACAGACAAAGTGTGCAATGTGTTCTGCAATAAGGTCTTAACATGTAATTTTGGCATGCAGCCAACAATGGCAACACTGAATTTATAGTTCATGGAGCCTCAGGAACTTCACTAGCCAACCACTCATAGTAGGTTGTCCACTCGGCACTAGAATTCTCACCCAACAATATCATGTCTCCTAGCAGTTCCCCTTCCCCTTCACACAGGGGACATGCATTTAAACTCCTTAACTGCTGTTTTTACAGGCATTCCACATGCGTTTACAAATCTGTAGGATACCCTGGGGTTGGCATTATTGTGCATAATAGCACTTCTTTGGCATGTAAATGTGTGTAGTGTGCCTGTGTGTGTGCCTGTGTGTGTGTGTGTGTATGCATGGTTGTATGCATATGGATGTTTGTGTACATGTAGAGGCCAGAGATCAGCATCAGGTATCCTCCTCAATCACCTTAGTATTTGAAACAATGTTTCTCACTGAGCCTAGAGCTCATTGGCTCAGCTAGCAAGTCAGCCCTAGGGATCCTACCTGTCACTGTCTCATCCATGCTGGGATTCCAGGTGCATGCTGCCATGCCTAGTATTTTCCGTGGATGCTGGCGATCTGTACTCAGGTCTTCCTGCAAGAACTTTACCTAATGAACCATCTTCCAAGTCAATAATTTTACAAAGGGTAGGCAAGATCCCTGAAGCCTCAACACTGTTTGCTACAAGCAAGTACCAATTGGTCTTGGACAGTTATAATAATACTACAAAAGAAATGTTTGCAAATTCCAGTACCACATAAAGAGATCTCATTATTCTATCAATTGTTTTACCTAAAGAGTGATATTGCTTACAGTGGCATGGATGAGAGACATTACCCACCTAGCCCTCTATAATCCAGACTTTTTCTATGAGCCACCTGGACTCCTCATCCTGGAGTCCTGCTGCTGCCCAGGAATGCTTCACCTCTCTCCACCTCTGATGGTCTCAGTAGAGCTGACTTCTGCTACTTGGCCTGGCTCAGGCTCAAGGGCTGCACACTAGCCTGTGATGCCTACTGTTGGAACCAGCTCCTCAGTTCTGATAGGCTGTGGGCCAGCACTGAGACCCTTACCTTT